>JAAGAY010133147.1:0-107890 GCA_011801015.1 Ardeotis arabs | reverse complement strand
AAAACCCCATCCAACAAAAAAAAAAAAACCAAAAAAAAAAAAAAGAGGAAAAAACCAAACGAAAAACCCCAAACACAATAGGACTGCATGAGTAATAACAACAATCACCTGTAAAGTGGAGGGTGCCTTGCAACTCCTCTTCCCCACTGGACACCAAATTGTGTTTTATTAGACAAAGAAAGCTCCAGTAGACAAAACCCAAAAGATCACAAGGGGCCATGTTGCACCCATTCTGTAGGGCCATATGATAATTTTACATGAATCACATTGAGATAATACCATGGAGTATTTTTCTTTAGTAGAGTACATATCTATTGTTAAGTAACTGATGACAAAGGCTGGTACATTATTAAAGACTGGGCTGAGTGCAGAATTTAATATTCCCCTCGCATTTCAAGCAATTTTCAATGTCCACAACTGTCATCTAACATTGTTTCTGAGTCGCAATTCAGTGGGAGAAAAATAGCTATCCATGTAGGGCTTCACAGCGTCGTATGTTATTTATCTTAAGTGTGAAGACAGGAACAAACCAACTTCCAGCCTCATAATTCAGAACTGAACACAATAGAAATTAAAGGGAGAAAAGAAAGGGAGAGCATTTTTGTGTGAATGTAGGTTAATGGAGTATGATCTGAAAATGCTTTTGCCAGAATTACTCTGCCTGGTTCCTTCCAACTGTACTTATCATGATGCAAATCAGGAGAAGCTTCATTAAGTGAATTGACTCAGTTGGCCCAAACTGCTGTAAAACAGGTCTGAATGAGGCACAATATCACTGCGAGAGGTCTCTCGCGCGAAGCCTTTCCGTCATTAAAATGATGGGACAAACTCTTAAACCTAGACCTGAAATGCCTTTCTCCTCTGATGCAGCTGCACACTGCATTTTTTAAAAGCATTCCCCCCTTCACACTTCAGTATTTTGGGGCTTGCTTCACTTGCACCTCACCAGGACTTGCCACATGCAATTTCATGGAACTTTCAAACATTTCCTGGGGAGTAAAAAACCCAAACTTTCTGAACTCTGCTTCAGGGCATCTAATCTTGAAAGTTATGTGTGCTGTTAAAAATTGGCTTTCAAATCATGAAACTAGGCCTTCAGGGACACTTTCTTTTTTTTTTTTCCCCGCTTCTTAAGAAGGTTCAGAGCTGCAGAGCCTCAAGCCAAAAGAAATAGTTGTACAGGCAAGTTTTCTACGCTGAATCTGAGAGAACAAGAGGCACGCTGGGGTGCTTGCTGGAGGCTATCTCGCCCTCCCGCATTCACATGCCTCCCACAACACTCCCCGTTAGCCGATATGAAAATGAGTACATGAACTCCTGGGTGAACTTTTAAATTAGCCCTGCTTTTCCTCTCACCTTGGCCGTTTCAGACATGTTCCTCATGTTCGAGGATGACTTTACAACTATTTTTCACCCTTCTGAAATGAAATTACATAAATATATGAAAATGAGTCAGCTGGAAAGGCGCAAAACCTCCCCAGTAACAACAGCAACCAGAATTTGATGATCCCAGAGCACTAGTTAGCACTGCTTCTGTGCTGTGAGTATGCTTTTAATCTAACTGGGATTTAGCAATGGTCTTTTGCACAATTTATCGATATTTATGGGAACAAAGTGGTCACTGGTCAGTGAAGTTCCTAAAGAGCATTCTTCTCAGTAACAAGAACATTCCCTTTATTAACAATGGCTTTACTGTACATAGTCTAACAGCACTGCTTCTTTCCTTACTGATAACTATTTAGAAAATACAGTTTTTACCCCCAAATTAACAATCACTGTTTTTCTTTGTTATACTGCTATATGTGATGGAGATACAGTCTGCATCTGTTTTGTGTTAGAAGACACTATTTTGTGTCATAGAAGACACTACCTTTATTATAAAATATGCTTTTCCCTACATTTTAGGGCCAAAAGGGATCACAATTCTTCTCCAGCCTGAGGTTCTGCATAAAAAAAAAAAACAAAAAACTTTGAAATTTTCATTTTGAGCCCTGAAATCATAAAATTAAATCAGGGAAGATTAATGAATTCTGCCAGATTTCGTGTTAAAAAAGGCTTCACAAAGATGCATAAACAAAGTGAAATACCTGAATTAATACTTAAATTAAGTATTTCACACACCAGACAGGCTGTTAGGTAGAAAACTTCTACTTTGACATCATTAGTATAATTTCTATAAATAAATTAGCAACAGAAGGAAGGGTAAGGAAAATCTCCATCCTTCATTAGAAAAACATCATGACAAAGGATGAGGAAAGGGCTGAGGTACTTGACACCTTCTTTACCTCAGTCTTTAATAGTAACACCAGTCATTCTCTAAGCACTCAGCCTATGAGCTGGAAGACAGGGATGGAAAGAAGAATGAAGCCACTGTAATCCAAGAGGAAAGGGTTTGCCACCTGCTACAGGGCTTAGACACACACATTTCTATGGGATCAGATGGGATTCACCCAAAGGTACTGAGGGAGCTGGTGGAAGTTCTCACCAAACCACTTTCCCTCATTTATCAGCAGTCCTGGCTAACTGGAGAGGTCCCAGCTGACTGGAGGTTAGGACTTTGATGTCCATATACAAGAAGGTCCAGAAGGAGGATCTGAGGATCTGACAGGCCTGTCAATCCGGCCTTGACGCCAGGGAAGGTTATGGAGCAGATCATCTTGAGTGCCATCATAGAACATAAAAAGGACAACCACATGATCAGATCCAGTTAGCATAGGCAGGATCTACTTGACTAACTTGGTCTCCTTCACCTTCCACAAGGTGATTTGCTTAGTGCTTAGTGGATTGGATGTTGTCTACCTAGACTTTAGTAAAGCCTTTGATACCATTTCCCACAGCATTCTTCAGGAGAAACTGGCTGCTCATGGCTTGGATGGATTTACTCTTTGCTGGGTAAAAAACTGGCTGGATGGCCAGACCCAAAGAGTGGTGGCGAATGGAGTTAAATCCAGTTGGCAGCTGGTCACAAGTGGTGTTCCTTAGGGCCAATTCTGTTCAGTATCTTTAGAAATTATCAGGACGAGCGGATCGAGTGCACCCTCAGTAAGTTGTAGATGATACCAGGTTGAGAGGGAGTGTTGATCTTCTTGAGGGCAGGAAGGCTCTACAGAGGGATCTGGACAGGCTGGATCAATGGGCCAAGGCCAATTGTATGAAGTTCAACAAGGCTCAATGACGGGTACTGGTCTTGGGTCACAACAACCCTAAGCAACACTACAGACTTGGGCAAGAGTGGCTGGAAAGTTGCCTGGCGGAGAAGAACCTGGGGACGTTGGTTAATAGTTGGCTGAATATAAGCCAGCAGTGTGTCCAGGTAGCAAAGATCATAGCCAGCTCATGTGTCCTTGAACTACAGACTGGAAGGCAAGTGCATGTGTCAGGGTGCGAGGTGTCATTTCATGTTTCCCATCCCAATATCCCACAGGAGCAGGAGCAGATAAACTTTATTTTTTACAGTGAGGAATCCTGGCACCGCACAAATACATTTCTTGCCCCAAAATCACTAGCTAGCAGCAGAACATCAGGGAAAATGCATTTCTCCTCCTTCCAGGGTCACGTTGTTTGTACGGTGGTCTGTCCTGCATGAGTGAGCAGAAGTACAAATATGCCATTTTCTCCCGAATACTGATCTCTGTGTTCAGCTTACCCACACACAAGGTTTGTCAAACGCACTTAACGAGTATTAACTTGTAGTTCCTTACAACTCTCCAGTCAGATCGCTGAGCAATTATACACATACTTGCTGTTTTCAGAAACTCAGACGGAGACTCCAAGGACCAAATTAACCTAAGGTGCAGAAATTTGTTCTACCACAACTAATTATCCAATGAAAACTCTCAGTTCAGCAATATATCTGAAAATAGAGTGCTCAGAAAGCCAACCTAGCATTTCAGTCTATTTACAATATAAACCTTCACTGTAGCCAACGTTGTTAAGAGGTTTTTATAGTATAGAACATGAAGTTTTGGTCTTTAATTATGCCTTTAATCTTTGCTGGGCTTGTTCCTGAGAACATGTTACACTCTTGCCTTTTACAGGATAAACAGCTTCCAGGAGCGCATTGGACTCCCGCAGGAGTCCAATTTATTGAACACCACTCTATTTCAGCCTAAATCCTGACTGATCTGCTTTTGTTTAGTGGAAGTGTAATTAATATAGCTAGTTAACAAATGACTACCCAAAAATTTCGTTTGGTGGTTTTTTTTGGTTATTTTTTTGTTTGTTTGTTTGGTTGGTTGGTTGGTTTTTTTGAGTAAGAGCATTTACACAAGTCTTCACTTTTTTCACGTGGCTCCTCTTCCAAGTGGAAGGGTCAGCTGTTTGTAGGGATGTTAAATCTCTATATGTTAATATAAGCATGTGTTAAAGAATGTTAAATATATGTTAATACAGGGATTATTTTAAATCTAAAAAATGCATTGATGTTGTCCTTTTATGTTATCTGATGGGTGGCTCACAGTACTACTGCATTTTTCTTTTTTGTTTCAGTTTCAGATCATATCCAGGGGTCAGGGTGGCACTTTGACTTCTCTTACAAACTCACAGGAGGTTCTCAAAACCGAAGTATTTTCTCTACTGTCCTGCAGTATGACAGGGAGACACTGGAGATGCTTGTTTCACAATGTCATGCTGTGTTCCCAACTTCTGGGAACACTGTGGAAGAACAACCCTACTGTTTTCTGGATACCCTTGAAACATGTCTTGAAGTGCTGGATAATGGGAGAATGACCCCTTGTTGAAATTATAGATCTCTCCTGTAAGCACAGAACTCTTTTATTCACCAGATATCCCCAAATCATCCGTAACAGAAGAGAAACATTAAAGGAAAAACAGATATTTGCTACCATACATTTTTGATATTTGATTCAGAAACAGATGCCGCAGGTGACAATTGTCCACATCTTTGCTCCCTCCATCTCAGCTTCCATTCTCAAGCAAAGTGTATACAATTTCCCTTCTAGAAGAGGATCCTGATACACTCCCTTAAAAACCTAACCTGTCTTTGGGATTCAAATTTAAAACTCTTCTCATTTAGAAGGATTTCTCAGGACTTCAGAAATTAAAATGACTCTCGAGTATGGCAAATTAAAGGCATTTCCTTGCCCACAACATAATTGTTGGAAATTCATTCACCCATTGGAAGGAAATAAGGTTTTTCTTGCCAGAGGAAGGTTCAACCATTTGTACATAACTTGTGTTTTCCCAAAATCTCTATTTCATATACACTGATGGCTGACCTGTATTCATACATGCAAGTGAGACTTCGTGCATGTGGTTAGTTCTTAATTCTTGGACAAGGATGTTGGGTGCAACTGTAGCTGGATGAGGATTTGACAGCTTTCTGGAGTGCTACCACTTCACCTTATTTTGACCAACATCTGCCTGTAATAAAGTTATTGTGCAACACTGGAGAGTTAGTGATTGGTCACCAAAGGCATATGGACCACATCAGTTCCCACATTAAATAGGATTAGATTTTAAATGGTGCATGGTTACTGCATCAGTTTTCTGGAATGTGCTAAATTTTATAGGAGAAGAAGAGAAAAGGAATCTTCTATAAAAGTTTAAAGGAGATGTGAAGAAGTAGTAAGAGTTTCTTACTGAGAGGTGGCATATGATAAAGAGAAGGAAGGTAGAATCGAGGAGAACGTTACTGACGTTACTGCGTAAGCAGCTGTGGACTGTCGCTGAACGACTTTGGACTATGACTATGAAAAAGAAGAAAAGGAAAAAGAGGAAGTATGTTGGAGGAAATAAAAGAAGAAATATAAGACATGAAAGGATATGTCACAAAAGTTGGTAGTTGAATTGATTGGTTTAACAGCAGTGAAGGCAAAAACTGTCTAAACCATGAGGATTAGGAGACCAGACTTACTAATGCAACGATTCTGTAGTAGTATTCCTTGGACTACACAAAGCCATAAGAGTCCTGGAAGTGTATGGTAAATGGTGTGTGCAACTGCACTGAAGAATAAAACACATTAAATTTATCTCATGCAGCTGCACAAGTTGCCTGTGATTAACGTATTTGAATTTGAATTGCTGGGGGTAACTGAACTCATGAATGATTTGTATGTTTGTTTAAACGAGTTTTTAACTCCAAGGAGAGTTTTCTCTACATAGCTATCTGAGCTGTTGTTATTGATACTTTGTGTAGCTACTTTTATTCTCAGAAATTGTTTGCAAGGTAGTATTGATTTCTGAAAATTGGCTTATTAACAAAGACTCACTAATAAGCTTTGACAAAGAGTCTCTGGACTACGGGGTATTCATGAGTGGCACCTGCTCACCATGAAACATACATTATCCGTCATGTTTTACTTTACTCATATGATATTGCTCCTGTCCAGGGACTGGTCAGTTAAAATGCAACCAGTGACTGGATGACTAAAGTATAACAGCCAATCTTGAATCATGAATGACATATAAATATTCAGAAAAGCTTCATTTGGGGAATACAAGGGATCTGAAAACAGATTCAGAAGCAGACGATGGTCATTCATATACTTATGAATAACCTTACAAGACCTCAGAGGAGCAGAGAAATAAATCCACATATTAATGTGTGCCTAACCTCATTTTGTTATTCCAAGGTCTCTAATCTAACCCACAGGGAGAACAGAATTTACATGAAAGGATCATTAGAAAAAATGCATAAATAGTCTTAGAAACAGAGGTGAACACACAGATATATCTCCTTTCCAAGGCGAGCATCCAACCATGCTAGATTTGAGACCTCTACAGTCAGTTGATGTCTCTTTCAGACTCAAAAAAAATCTTGGATTATTTTCTCATCAGCTTCACAGTTTCTACAAAAAAGTGTTAAATCTACTGTAGTGTAATCTGGTGTCTGTTGAGCTCCTTGTAGGAGTCATGAGGTCTATTTCGAAACTGTTCAGCTGAAAGTGAACTCAACTGTAGGGTTCACATGGACCTACAGGCTCCAACAAGTAGGACTGCCAGCTTCATTTATAAAGGGTGTGCAACATCAGCAGGTTTTCCTCCTTTACCCAGCTTTTAAAGACTAGCTACGGAAAGAAAAGACTCAGGCATGAGAAACCGTTACTGTACTTTAGAACACCTGCAGAAAGAGAAAATGAGATCCAGGTAAGATTTTTTTTTTTCCTAAAAAAATCATTGATGGAGTTCAGGCTTATCCAATACCAGCTGGAAGTTCAGATAATATTCTCAAAGCTGACATTTTGACTCTGTTCTGAGGAAAGGCACAACTTGGTATAATTGAGCAGGTTCTATCAAAACAAAGTGATACCATCAAGCATTCAGCAGAATGCAAATTATGTCTTTATCTAGATGCTTATGAGAAATGGTGGTACATGGAAGTAGATCTTTAAAAGCTAGTTTTACTAAGGGGAAGAAATCCATAACATGCAGTCATCTCTTTTGTTGTTTCCAGAGCTTTTGTTTGTCTCATCAGAGGCAGTTGAGGGTTAAATAGTAACTTTCTTATGAAACTGTGAAATATTAAAAAACCCTGCTCATGACAGTCAAACTTCCCAAGGGTTGTGATGATAAGATTATGATAAGGATGTCTAGAAAATAAATATTCTAAACTAACAAGATTAAGTAGGGTGAGATCATCCATTGATGAATTTATCGCGTGACCAAGAACAATGTAATGGGATTAATGACGAGGATTTTTGATCATAATAAGATGTGTGCTGATGCCTGAGAGAAAGTTCAGTGGTCGCAACAACAGCAGCGAGTCCCATGTGTAAAGACAACATAATAATGCTTAATTGGCAAAATGCCTTCTCGTGAAGGGAAGCCTTTGCTCTCATTTTATGGGAAAGCTCTGCAGAATTTACACAATACAGAATTTACGGACAACTGTAATCTTCCTTTCATTATTATTTCTGCTTTCTAACTGGTCCCTCTGATTGCAATGGAAACACTATATCTATGGCAAAGCTTTTTTTATAACTAAAGCATCCTCCCAAGTAATCTTATTTGCTACTGGTTATGATATGCAGCACATTGAACAAGGAGGCAGATCTTTGTTATGTGCTGCCTTTGGCTATAGGGATGGTATTTCCTGTGGAAGGTTTCACATTAGTACATCATGTGCTTTGTCCTCTCACTCTGCAAGCTTAGTTTGGAAACTGTGAGGCTTAGGTCTTATGAGGACTTTGGACAGCCTCCTTTACCATAGCTTACTGAGACCAACACACACTTCATCACCTGGGGACATTTCCAGGAGAAATTCCTTGGGAAAAACCTAAAGGCTTTGTGTTACTGAGAGGTCTGTCATGACCGGGTGAGCTGGTCACTCTAGGTCCTCTTCGTGGCTAGTGAAGAGAAAAAGGGTGTTCTGTGCAGATTCCTTTCCACAATATCACAATATTAATTTTGGATTATGTTAGTGCATTTTTTTTTTTCACAATAAAGTGGAAACAGAAGGACTAGTTCAAGAAGCCAACTATATCTATTCAGGTAATAAGGAAGGACTGTTCTGCATTATGACTTTGCCTCTTTTTCTCCAAAATGCTAGGTTGACTTGATCAATGTAGGTATCAATGACTCAAGGCCAGGTTGGATGAAGCTCTGAGCAGCCTGAGCTGGCTGGAGATGTCCCTGCTCCTTGCAGGGGATTTGGACTGAATGGCCTTTGAAGATCGTTCCAACCCAAACCGTTCTATCATTCTATGATTTAATGAATGTGATTGCTGCTGTTAGCAAAACTAGGAGTCCTATTGGAAAAAAGAAAATATGTTAGATTTCTGATTGCAAAATCATTTTTGGGTCTCTGTTTGAAATGAGACAGTCTCACCAAAGCTCCTTATTTGATAAGAAAGTAATTCTTCTTGGTTCAGAAAAAGAACAATTGAGCAAAAGTTTATTAACTTACTGTAACTCTAAAATAGTCTTAGAAATACTGGCCAGCTGAACTCAGAGAGATCCTGTAATGTAGTTCTCCTGTTTTATTTATGGGAAAACATAGACATCAAAAGATGACATTGTGAGCACTGTGAAATAATTGGTAATAATCATGAAAAAGTTCTTCTATGGGGGCTCATCAGTTAGAAGGCCATAGATGTAAAAAATGTAATAAAGTGCTCTCCAAAAGCAAGATGGGAGACTTCCAAAATACACAGTTTTAATGGCATTCATTGAACAAAAAGGCATAGTTACAAGTAGCAGTCAGAGAGTGTGTATAACTACATAGTCAGTTAAAGGAAAAAAAAAAATCTTGGCAAGTATGTGCTTTCAAGTTTTCCCCATAGCTATGCTTTCATAAAGAGAGGCCACGTACAGACTCTATTGAACCCAAACGACTTGTCTGAAACAACTCACGTACAGACAGCTTTCAGGGAGCATGTTTGACTGTTTTCAAGATTGTATTTATGTTTGTGTTCATTACATGCGCTTAAGACTCCACATCTTTTTTATTGGCTTTTTTTTTTTTCACTTAGACCAAACCCAGTTCTTCAAATAATTAGCACTTTTACAACTCAAAAATCCTGTAAAGGTACTTGTTTGCAGCTGAATTATCTAAAATAATCTTAATAATAATCCTAAAGTATTTGCCAACTCTATCATCCATTAACTTTTTATGATATGCAAACACTTCATGTTTTACTGACATATTCCTAAAACATGTACAGAGGGACTAGCTAGGCACAGGGGCAAGGGAATTATCCTTAATTTGTAATTTCCTGTTATTGTAAATTATACCTGCTCTGCATCTTTATGGCCTCCTTCCATCTTGAAATGTTACTGTGTTACTTTTCTGTTTAACTTATGCACCTTGAATGTTGTAAAAACTACCGCAAAAGTCAATAAAAATGCAATAACCTCTTGTCAATCAGAAGCAATGGAGCAATATCTATTGAGCAAATAATTGGAAAGCTGCAGCTAAAATGCAATTGCACCCTGTTGCAATTGATTAAAAATATGAATCAGAAAATTAAAAGGTTTTTTTTTCCAGTTTTAGTTATTACCAGTTGCTTAATTTGTAGAACAGGTGCTTTGTTCCTATCTAGAGCCCTGGATACCATCTTGTGTCGCTTCCATCAATATGGACTATCCATGATCATCCTAAATGCACAATCGTTCAGCAAATGTTGCTGCAATGTAAGTCCACTTCTATTCTGTTTGTGTGAATACTTAGGCAAGAACTTTTTTTTTTTTTTTTATTAGGAACAAGAAAAGAGTTTTACTAAAGGTCCATCCGGCTCCGTATTCTGTATCTGACAGTGCCCTACAGTAAAGCCCCGGGGAAGACTATGATAACAAGGGAAGCATAAAGTCATCCTTCCCCAGTGCAATCTCAGTGACGTGGCTCAGGGACCTGTTGACCCAGTGCTGCACGTGCTTGTCTTTAACAGCCTTTCTTGGGTTTTTCTCTCCTGCACTTGCTTAGTCACTTCTTGAAGCCAGTCTAGATTACGTGTGCACTTTCAAGCCAATAACTTGGAGGGTGCTGTGCTGATTTCAGCCTCTATTGTAACTTCATGTTTGAAGATAAAATTTCTCACGGGGCCACCAGAATGGATCAGAAGTTGAGCACAGAGGAAGCTATTGCCTGAGCAATGGGGGTGAGGATATCTAAAAAAAGAGACTGGGTAATTTCAAGGCCAGTGTAGATATTTTTTTATTATTTACATTTTTTTCTACTCTGTCCAATTTTGATATACGCTTTGGAGTGAAATAGCTTCTTCAAGAATCCAGACATCCTTTTGGTAAATATGGCAATTTGATTCTAAGCTCATTTTACGCTTAGCAGATAAATAAGCAATCATAAACTATGTCATCATAAATAAAAGCCTTATTGAGCTCAAGCAATGAAAACCAATCAATAGAGGACACTCATCCCCAGTGAAAGCAACAGCTAATGTTCTGTGGTTCCTGCTGGATACTCTGTCATTGTATTTTAAAACCACAAGGAATTCCCTGTGTCATCAGCAATGACCAGTTTATTGCTGGTGAATTAGGAAATTAGCAGGGCTAAAGGTGCTCTTAAATTCCACAGATTCATTTGTTTAGCCTATCTTCCAATGCAGGAGACCACCTGGTTGTCTTACAGGCTTGGACAGGGGCAGAAAAAGAAAAGCAGACTCTTCCTTGTGTTTCGACTTACACAAGATAGCAGAGAATGACCTTTTCTGCTCTTCTGACTACAGTGAGGCAAATTAAGGTTATCAGTGAATAATAAAGGACCAAGCTGATCAGCTGTCACACATTTATCTCTGTTCCTCTGGTGGTTTCAGTCAAAAAACAAAACCCAAAACAAAACTTCTGCATTTTTTCTGGAAGTGTTATACTTCCTAACATTTCCTAGATCAAATATATCTCTTTTTTAAAGAGCAAAATTCTCTTTTCCGAGTAGTTCTATTCATTTTTTTATGAGACAATCTTTTTGAAAATGAATAGTTACAACCTGAAGTGAGTAATTTTATTTATGTCTAAAAAAAGCTATTTAATGCAACTTGGAAAACAAAATACTCCCCCCTCCTCAGTATTTTTTATATCATGGAGTATTTTTAATGAATCAGAAGTTTTAGAAAACTGAAAAATATCCATGCTACTTTTGTATTTCTGCTATTTATCCCATGACAAATGCTATGCTAACTACCATCAGATGCATTAAATCAGACTCATTTAGTCTACAAAGTGATCAAATTTCTTTTAAACAATGCAATTTCCTTTGAAAGTATTAAAGGGAAGAATAACATTTTCAAATCATTCATTTCCATCTTACTTAATGAATTATTGATTTGTACTTTCCTTTTGAATGATAGTGCTCTGATGTGATAAACATTGATTTGAATCTTTATAGAAATACTGTATATCATCAGCATGTTACAGCAATGGAATAGTACGTATCAAGATAGACCTGAAGGGATGGAATAATATGAAAAAAAACATTATGAGGTGCCGCAACCGTGTGCATGTGTATGTGAGGGTGCATGTGAAAAATAGCAAATGGAAATGGAAGTAATACATCCAGGGGGATGATAACGATGCAGAATTAGAGAAAGTTTACATTTGGGTTAACACTGAGCGGGGAACCTTGGAAATAAAAAATAATTACTTTCTGCTAGAAGTAATTCTTCTAACTTGACATTTCTTGCAACCACAAGTGCATAGCTGTCACAAGTTTAATGGGAGAGCTTTCTTACAGCCTGCTCGTGTTCAGAAGCTTTAACTTCATGCACAGCTATTCATGCCAATAGGAACCACACAGTCAAAAGACAAAAGAAACTGCTGAGAGCAGTAAACACATAGATAATCCTGTCCACTAAACAATTTTGCATTTCCTTTATGCACCATTTATTTCAGACAAAAAAGCTGCTGAGAGATTTATGTCAAAGTGATTTCCACAGCTCAGCTGCTCAAGGCTGGGGAGATGATTGAAGCGCTGAGCTACACTTTCCCGGGGACCTATGCATACCCCTCTCCTGCCGTGCCTGGGGATGGCACATCTCACATGCTCTCCCTCAGATAAGGTCGTCTCTAGCACCAGCTGGGTGGGTTTCGGCAGCCTGGATGAGGGGAAGGAGCTTGTAGTTACTGAGAGACGAAGGAGCACTGGTTGTCCTTCCTTTGGGTTGTTGTCCAGAGTGGGCAGGCTGGGAAGGTGTCCCACCACCCCTCTCCTGAGCCCTCTGCAGAGAGGAGACTACCCCTTTCATGTCCGTGGGGAAGAAAGCAGCCCTCAGGGCACATACAGGGTCAACATAGCCAGATCTTCCATAACACAAATCACAACATCCATATCGAGTTCTAAACCACTCATGCTTGTCACGCAAAAATCCTCAAATGAATATAGCTGCACTGGGACAGCACGAGCTCATTCTGTCGTACACATTCACAGTGAAACAGACTTAAAACTAATGAACTGTAACTATTATTCACCAGGGTTGCATTGAGATTTTGCCTAGTAGGGTGAGGAGTAAATATCACCATTTGGGGACTAACCAGATCCAAGCACGCAAGCTGAGACCAAGAGATGCAAAGCGGGATCAGGGAATCATGGAAGCTGGGCCCCTTCTTTCTCTAACATCACAACTAGCATGCTCAATGCAGTTGAGAGGGTGTTACCATTTATCCTAGCATAGGCCAACATCAGGATACAAACCCTTGGAGTAGGAAACAATCCAGCTTTCGTGTGAGCATCACCACATAGGCAATATTGGCCAGTTTACTATAAAACCCTGGCTCAGTGATGTACCTGTAGGTATAACCTAACATAAGGTAAATCAGGCTAGGCAAGGTGTACGAATACAGATATTCAAATAAATATGTACAGTAACCCATATAAAATATTAGTTTTCATACACGCGCTTTTGTGCGTGGTCTCACTCTTTCAAAGTGTCTCTCCAGACTCAATAAACCCCATGGAATCAGATGCCCCTGAAAATTTTGCATGAGTTTCCAAGGAGAAGGTGGTTAATTCAGAGTTGAAACCTTAGCTTCTTCTGGTCTCTCCAGAATCAGCTATCATATTTCTGTCACTCAATAAAAATGAGTTCTCCATTCCCAGGAAGTATTTCTAGTATTAATTCAGAGAATGAATCACTTTTTTTGTGGTTATCAGTAAAAAACCCCAAATGGTCCATTTAAAACCTATTAGCAAGCACAGGAAGGCTAAAGAAAGCGTAATTCATATGAATTTTTTTTCCCCCTTTCCATATATTTAACAGTGTTTTGGAACACGATGCATAACATACACAGCTCTGATTGTCCGGAGGTAGATCAACATCCTGCATCAATGGTCTTACATACAGATTGGGAAAATGAAACTTGAGACTTCAGTTTGCAAGTAGCTGGGAAAAAAAATAGATCGTGGGGTTGAAAACTTGTAGTCATTATGGCATTTGCATTATGACAAATTAAAAACTGGTATTCCAGGTTACAAACAGTACTATAAAGCTAGTATTCTACACTGTGTATTGCAAGCTCATTTAAAATGTACTCTTCCACGACATGATGAGAACACAAATTATAATTAGGAAAGTAACCCAAGCAGAAAATTAGTCTGGAAGACTAGTCTGAGTATGCTCCTGCGGACAAAGCCATCCTGTGTCTTAACTTCACTGTCTCACTATAGGGAGAGATTGATGCAGAAGATAAAGACAAGGACAGATATGGCTTTCCGGGGGGAGCGTGGGGAAAGACTTTGCAAGTATGATCTGTAATGTCTGAGTCACGCAAGCATGCACAAGGAGAAGCACCACCAAATTCCACCTTTGCAGTTACTCACAACACAGGCTGTTACAGTTGCGGTGCGCAGGTCTATACCTAGATTTTTCTTCCCATAATCCTATTCGTAGGCAAAAATCCACATTTATGAGCACAGATAAGGTCTGATGACCCCACCGTGAACCCAGACCCTACTTGTACAAGTAAATGTATGCAACATTTCTAACCAACAAAGGGCTAGCTATAAAGGTAGTGATCTGGGAAAAAAAAAAAAAAAGTCTTTCAAAAATTCATTATAAAACAAAGTTTGAACCACAAAAGAAAAAAAAAAAATCAAGAAGTACTTGCTACCACTAAATGATAAACCAAATAAATGATCTTGACAAAATTACAAGCAAGCAAGGCACATATCTGAAAACATTTGCATTTGATGTTTTCTTGAAACGTTTTGTGAGGTTTAAAAGAAAAGACAAACAGTTTTGTAGAAATCACTTGATATCTCTGTACTTTATCTAGGTTGACTGGAACAATCCACTGATTGGAAGATTATACCTACCTTTTTGGTGCCTCTTCTTGTGGAAAGGGGACCAGTGTACTAGACAGGGGTTACATTGCATTCAAAGGAAAGGATCATAATTTAATCTGTTAAATCTTATTTGCTTTTTCTGTAACTGATACCACTTCACTGTGAGTAAGAGCACCTATGACCTCCCGGTACCTTACAGGACTTAACAGATTTATCCTTGTTTTGAAAGAGATAAAAGAGAAAACAAAAAACCTGCAGAATCAAGGAGCTCTATTAACAGCTGTCCTGAAAAAAAAATGTGCTCTGCTAGAAGGGATCGGAGTTTGGCAAAAAATGCAATGTTTGGTGAGTCTGAAGCTAGGTGCCTACCTAACATATAGGATTTTTAAAAGTGAGAATTAAGATGTGAGAGGCCTTATTTTCTCTGGAGATGTCCTGCATCCATGCCTATTGGTGCATGCAGCACCAGTCAAGACTTCAACAAAACAGACGTTTTTTAGAAGGATGTGTAAAAATGTGATCAGGTTGCAGAATGACATACAACACCCCTTGTGCTGTACGCTGAGTCCGCCTCTTCTCAGTTACCATCCATAATCCAGGGAATTTATCACAACTGCTGCAGGTGTTACCCAAAATATTTACCCTGAATAGATCTTTGATCTCAAGTGTAACTGCATGATCCAGAAATTTGGTGCACCCTGGCATCAAGTATTCCCTGGTTGTGTGTGGTTGTCCTGAACCTTTTCTGCTCCCCTGTTTTGTTCCTTTTTGGCTGAACTAAACAAAACAAGAGGAACAGAGGCTGTAAATGAGAGCAGAAACATTGCTAGGAAGAGTTGCCCTCTTGGTTTTTGTGGGATAAATGTTACTTAATGTTTTACCCAACAAATAAAGACATCAAAACACATTCAACCAGACACACCCTTAGACCCAAATCCATCATCTTGACTCTGCAAGAACACAAATTATCTACTGCAGCTCCTGCTGGTTACTGGGACTCTGCCATGTTTATCTAATCTGTACGTTTTATGTTTGTTTCTTACTCACAGGCTAGGTGGAGCATCTCACTTCAGTAAAGAAATGGTGTGGAGGTTCAGCTGGTGGTTGGTGACAGGGATAAGAAATCCAAACCAGGAAAAGCTCCCAAAAGTGTTGCTTAAACCTAAATGAAAGATTAGATTGATTAGTGATAGTTGCTCATCTCTTTTTAAGGCAGGTTTACTCATTTCACATTAGTTCATATGCAAATTCAAAAATTTTTCTACTGCATCCCATGTGTCCAAGAGCTTTGGGAAAGGGGAATTACAATTTCACATACAATGCATTGTCTGAGACCAGGTCAATATATGACTTTAGTGTGTATTTAAATCCATTCCTTGTCAGAACCTTCCCGAGGAGCAATGTTTAATACAGGCTTGAACACTGTGCTTCTGTTCATTTAGAGGTGATTTAAAACCATGTCTGGAGTAAGCACGTGTTTACGAATTGTTGTTCAGGTACCGACATTTCCTGAATTGGACTGTAGAAGAAATCAAAAGTTTCCAAAACTAGAAGTTTGAAAACCAAAAGCAAAATTTAAAGTAATACCTTATTACTGAAAAGCACATAAACACCTGTGTGGCCAAAGCTCCTTTTTTAAACTTCGTGACTGGGACATGTGTTGCTAATTTTCAGTGCCTTTTTTTGAAAACTTTAGACATAGTTTTTTTTTTTTTTGTATTCAAAATGTCAAAAACATTTACAAAAGGGAAGCACCTTCTGTAAAGAAAAAAAATGAGAAAGGAATGCAAATTAGTTTTTACTGCTTATCAGCGTCTCCACGTGGGTTTTAATTTTGATGAAAAGAAAACAATACAAAGTCATTGGAAACAAAATCAGTAATGATGATGTAGAAGACTTGGGCAACTGAAAATTTTATTTTTAATTACTGATTCCTGGCTGTTTCATTCCTTCCTCTACATTTTCAGATAAATGTCTTCTGTAAAGTAGCTGTATATTATAGGCTACTTTAATTTTGAATTCTGGTTTGGTGACATTTACAGGATATTTAACACTTTCCAAAACTGTGATGGTATTTATATTCCTGGATATAGTTTTAGGAACCTAATTTCAAGTTTAAAAATACTGACTCATAGGATTCTCGAGATGTGTAAGAAATGTCCTTTAGAACATGCATAAGATGACAAGAATAAAAGTGTTGGGCTAAAAGCCTGGTCAGAGAAATAAAAACTCACCAGGAAAGCTGTTAAACTGCTCATGTAAAATCGCACTGAGCAGCCTGTAACGTCGTTATGTAAGGTTTGCAACCAAAGGACATCTTTGGCTGTACAAAGACTTACAGACCTGGAACTCTGTAAGTCCAGCATAGTAAGTCCTCAGTAAGTCCAACTTGAGAATGAACATGCTAGGGTGTAGCCAACAGGAGGGGAAACTTGGTTATTAACGTTTTATTATTGAACTAGGCAATAACACTTTCTTAAAGTTCAATATTTTTGGTTACTAGAGTTCCCTCAGTCCAACGGACATGACATCTATTCCACATGAAAAAGATTTTCTATGTTGGCAGCTTTCAGAGTACCTGGTGCTTGCCAAACAAACCTGGGTTCAGGTGATAAGACAATATCTGGTTTTATCATGAACAAAAAACCCAAAGAAAGCCCAAATGATAATACTTGCAGTATTAATTATAGTGATTGCAAGAAAAAAAAAATAATATTGAAATAGAAGCCTTTTCCGTTATGATAGCAGAGGGCAAGGCAGACTGAAAGCTGTTCTTTGCAAAAAAAAATCTCATGATCTCAACTTCTTTTCAAGATTTTAGAAATCATTGGCTTAGTCAGTAGTTTTCTGAAAGCTTGAGAAATCACACTACAGATTTTTTTTTTGGTGGATTTTCCATCAGTTGGTTGGATTGAAGAAATTAGAAAAGTTCTACTTTCCTGGAGCTTTTCAGCACCTCCTCCTTTCCACCTTCCTACGGATTAAAAACGGTATGATGTAGCAAGACTGGCCAGAAGAAAGAATATGCAGAAACACCTCTTAGAGCCTCAGGCTTTCAAACTCCAAAAGACAGGGATGAAAGCTCCAGACACGTGCACAGCTGTGCTCTTAGAAGGTGTAGCCCTTAAATTTGAAACTCGCAAGCTGCTCCCCTCTGCCTCCTCCCTTGCTGCCTGACTCCTCTGGTTTTAATTAATGATATAATTATGGTCCTCCATTGCAATACAAGACTCTGTTCAAGCAGGAGCACTTTGAAGGAGCCCTCCAGTCAAACAAGAATGGTGATTACTCTTTTTAAAAATTATGTGGACATACAGAGAGGTCATTGCGGGCTTCTTGAGTTAAATCTGTACTTGCACTAGTGCTGTTCAGCAGCCAAAATAGGTTGAAGAGGACTAAGTATGGATTCCTTTCTGTCTTCAGAGTATAGCCTTTCCTATCTGACCTTTGAATACAGGTTCTGCAGTGCTTTGTCTATGAGGACCATTCAGTAGTCCCAGTGATTTACCAATGGCCAAAATTGTACATTCAGGTGTAGGTGTTGCCCTTTAATTGTGATGCCCTTAATAATTTGCTATGCTTTTAATAATTTGTTTTAACTTTTGGTCAGCTCTGAATTGGTCAGGCAGTTGGACTAGGTGATCGTTGGAGGTTCCTTCCAGCTGAAATATCCTATCCTATCCTATCCTATCCTATCCTATCCTATCCTATCCTATCCTATCCTATCCTATCCTATCCTGATCCAATAGATGCTCACAGCCTGGAGAAGGACCACAGGTCAGCAGCAGAGCACCTGAAGAGCAGCACTAAGGAATTCCAGCCACTCCAGCCAGTAAGTCAGCTTCATCGAGGGCTCAGCTTAAATGCCTCTATGCAAATGCAAGTGACATGGGAAATAATCAAGAGGAGTTAGAGATGTCCATGTGCTTGCAGGGTTATGATCTTATTTGCACTGTGGAGATGTGGTGGGATGGCTCCTATGACTGGAATATTGGGATGGAGGGGTATAGGTTCTTTAGGAAGGACAGGAAGAGGAGATGAGGAGGAGATGTTGCCCTCTATGTCAATGGCAGCTGGAGTGCATGGAGCTCCACCTGGGTGTGGATGAGGAGCCACCTGAGAGCTTATGGGCTGAGATTAAAGAGATGGACAAGTGGCATTATAGTGGGGCTCTGCTACAGGCCACCTGACCAGGAAGAGCAAGCAGATGAAGCCTTCTATAGACAGATAGGAGTAACCTTACATTCACAAGCCATAGTGCTCATGGGGGACTTCAACCATCATGGTACTTGTTGGAGGGACAACACAGCAGGGCATGAGCAATCCAGGAGATTCCTGGAATGTGTTTATGATAGCTTTCTTCTCCAAGTGATAGAGGAGCCAATGAGGAGGGGTGCTATGCTAGACCTTGTTCTCACCAACAAGGAGGGGCTCGTGGGGAATGTGAAGCTCAAGGGTACCCTTGGCTGCAGTGACCATGAGATGGTGGAGTTCAAGATCCTTAGGGTAGTGAGCAAGGGGTACAGCAAACTCTCTGCCCTGGACTTTGGGAGAGCCGACTTTGCCCTCTTCAGGCATCTACTTGGCAGAGTATTATGAGATAAAGCCCTGGAGGGAAGAGGCACCCAAGAACTCTGGTTAATACTCAGAGATCACCTCCTCCAAGCTCAGGATTGATGCATGCCAAGGAAAAGGAAGTCAGGCAAAAATGCCAGAAGGCCTGTGTGGATGAAAAAGGAGCTTCTGGACCAACAGAAAATCAAAAGGGAGGGTGGAACACCACCTACAGAGGGTGGAAGCAAGGACAGGTAACCTGGGAGGAATATCGATAAATTGTCCAAACAGCCAGGGATCAGGTTGGGAAAGCTAAAGCCCTGACAGGGGACATGTAGTGATAGGACAAGGAGTTACAGCTTTAAACTGAAAGAGGGTAGATTTAGATTAGACATGAAGAAGAAATTCTTCACTGTGAGGGTGGTGAGGCACTGAAACAGGTTGCCCAGAGAACTTGTGGATACCCCATCCTTGGAAGTGTTCAAGGCCAGGTTAAATGGGGCTTTGAGTGACCTGATTTAATGGAAGGTACCCCTGCCCATGGTATGGGAAGTTGAAACTCTATAAAATCCCTTCCAATCCAAACCATTCTATGATTCTATAATCCTACCCTCCAGACCTCCCTACGTTGGAGGACAGCTCTGATACAGCTGTAAGATCTAGACTTCATAAGGATGCAGGCGATGCAGCCCAGCCTGATCCAAGAGGTTTTCTTGACCTGAATCTGATATTTTCCCTTATCTCCATCTCCTGTACTGACATAGAGATCTTGCTACATCATTTCTGTCCCTGACCAGTATCGATAGACTTCTCCTATTTACTGATTACCTTATCTCTGACACAGCCTGGTTAACTCAATACACTCTGCAAGTTTTCATCCTGCCCTAGTTTCACGAAGATTTCTCAAGACAGTATGTGCCAATACAGTATCCAGGTGTGGCTCAAATGGCCCAGAGATACAGGAAAAGATTAGTCCTCCTGTCCGTGACACAATGTTATATCAAGCCACATTACTCAAAAGTAAATTCTCTTTCGCTTTACTGCATGGCAACCTTTGATTGCTTAAAGTTAAGCAATTTTTCTGAAGGAAAGGGAGGGAAGAACATCTGTAAATTGTTTTACTCTTCTTGTTTGATAATCATCACTGTGAATCAGACACTGCAGCAGATAAAGGCTTTTAACTTAAGCTGAAAACCAAAGCATCGTAACTGCAACCATAACAGCCGCTCTCCTGTGTGGGAGAGGGGAGGCAGGGGAAGCTATAGCACCATTCATCACTGGATTATCACAGATCAATGCAAACTGAATGACCAAATACTTTCTTTCTAGGCTCTTTCATTTCCTGAGTTTGTTTTTTGTTTTTTTTTTTTGTCTTTTTTTTTTTAATTTGAGCTCGATGTTTGTGTGCAAGAGCCAAGTAAGTGAAACTTCTTTACTGAAATGTAAAAACGGACAGAGAAAAGCAAAAAGAAAGATGTGAAAATATTTCTAGGGCTGTTTTGCGTAACACTGATTTCCAGCATGTTGCAAATTTACTGGTGTCCCTTTAAGAATACTCTTATCTTGGTTTATAAAAGCTAACAGCATTAAAAATACAGTAATTAACATGTTCATATTGTAAATGCTAATCATTTAACATGTCAAGCATCTTCATCCCCTACTGAATCAATATGAATTATTAAAACAGCCTTTTAAAGACCTTTAAAATCAACTCTCAAAGCATGCACTAAACAACCACACGGTTGGCATACGGGAGCACTAAGTTACAAATTCATGTGTTAGACTGTCTGACACACTCGTTCTCTTTGATGGGAAAAAACAAAGCCGAAAAATCTCCCCTCACAATCTTGCATTCAGAACTGTGTAATCCATATGCAAAAGTGAATTTTTTTTTTTTTCTCAGAAATTTTCTAATTTTTTTTTTAACCATAAACCTTATAGAAAGGAAAAAAAAAGGAAAAAAGGAAAGTAATCTATTCAGGTTAAGAAACAAGTTTTTCCACAACAAAATTGTGTGGCAATCTGAAGTGGTGTTGAAGCAATAAGTATATAAAGATAACAAAAAATAAATCTAATAAAGTAAAAATTCAAGTTCCTAGTTTTAAAAGTTTATGTCAAGATTGTTATTGGTCATGAAGAAAGCTGTATGTGCATTTGGAAATTGTTTTTAATTATTATAAATAAAGACTATATCTTAAAATCAAAGTTATTCCCATGTTTACTGCAGAAAAGGTAAGAAAAAAAGTTTATTTTCAAATACCTACAAAACAGAGATGGAATTATTAGATGGATGCATCTTACCTCACAGTCAGCTCGCGACACTTTGACAAAGAGTTGTGAAGTCTCATTTGCGTATATATATGTATGAAGATACAGCCAAGCATCTGCATGAGATGGCTGTTTCCTGGTCAATCTATTGAAAGAAGATGTCAGATATGATTTTTTTTTTTTTTTGGGGTTACAGATAGAAAATAAATGAAGTTTTGCAATCCAGTACAAAACCCATCACATAAAAAGTGAGTCTCAAATACTTTCCTATCAAATTGCACAATACTCATGTTAACATCTTGTTCTACTTGAACAATCAGATAACGGACTGGATGTTAACAGGCCAAAGGTTGTTCTTGCTTTGGGAAAATCTTCTATGCCCCTATGAAATGAACTGATTTTTCATGATGCTACGGTACTTCACTACAGCTAGATCAGCTTTTCAGTGGGAGTAGAAGAGCACAACCCCTCTGCAGTGCATACATCTGGATTATTTTACACTGGCTGGGAATTTTGCCCTTGTTTTCTATATCTTGATCCACCTGATCTCAGGTATAAGTTGAAATTCTACCTGGGTAATCCTAAATCCTTTCTTTATTGTCAGAAAGGAGGAAACTCATTTCAGAGAGGTTAAAATTTTACAAAGTTTGTGTACTCAGGAATAATTTATGAGGGGTTATATGTCTGATAGGAGATAAGAGCTCATGTACCTTGCCTTCCTAGCATGAAAAATAGGTCACAACCTCCTATCACCACACTCAAAAAAAAAAAAAAATCTCAACTAGGAAAAAGTTCAGCATACTGCTTCAGATGTTTTGAGATTAGCACAAATTACAAAGGGTAAATAGAAGATGGAGAACTCCAGATCTGGGGCAAAATAAGTCAGCTGCAGTTAAGGAGGCTTTTCATACCTGTTGAAAGAAGGAGCTACTTTATATTTGAGGGATGTCTTGTGACTTCATAGCAAAAACTTATTTTTACAACAGAATATGAGAGATGTGAGCATGGTCTGCTGTTTTCTAACTCATCTAATGGAAAACGTTACCTCTAAACCACTCTTGGAAAGCTCTTAAACCATTCTGGCTATATTTTTTTTTATTTCTGAGAACTCAGAAGGATCATTATACCAAGACCTTCTCTGAATTCCTGTTTTAATTTCCTAAACAGTTTGTTAAGGCTACAGCATCACCAGACTGATGTGAGTGCTTGACGCTCTAATATCTGCCTCTGGAGATAAACAAAGTCAGACTTCAAAGTTCTATAAAACATAGAGGAGCTGAAATAAAAGTTCTGCTAGATTTTCCTAGCTTATGTTCTCATGACCTGAATGTGACATAGTTTTTCCTTCCTTTTTTGGTCCTCTTTTAGAAAACTTATACACTTCCTATAAAAGTTTCAAAAGTCAGAGAACCAAGAGTTTGACATAAATGCAAATAGATTTACAACTCAATTAGCTTTTACAGGATCTTATCTGTATTGCTTTTTCATAACACAAAGCGCATACAGAGCAAGCATTAGGCTACAAGTTTACCAGAGCAGTTACGGAAATTGCATAAAGGCAAGAAACCAAACACCATAGGGAATGACTGGGGACAAATGTGAACCTCTTTGGCCGTGAGCAGTGCGAAGATGTGTAACCAAATTAGAAATTTACTTTTGTCAGTCATGAGATATGACAACCCTCCAGGAGAGATGAGGTGAGGCTTAGGCCATGAGGAAGGAGAATGAAGAAGAAAGACAAAGGAGGGAGATGTTGCAGTTGAAGGAGATGCTCTTTGGAGGCGATGCTGTTTGTCACTGAGTAAATATAACCAAATAGTATGATCCTTAAACCATTCCAGGACTCTGATTGAGATAGAGTCTCTGATTGAGAGAGATCTATCTCTCTGATAGAGATAGCAGTTCTGAATGAGAGGGGAAGTGCAGAAATCCCTCAATGTGGGTAAAACACAGCTGTTGGAAATAAGAATCTTCTATAATGCATTACAAACCCTCACAAAATAGGAGACCCTAGAGCCTGTCAGTATAAAACTGATCAATAGTTAAGTGGAGTATGTGAGACCAAATAAGACAGGGTCGTTAGATGGATTCATTTGCTCTTTCTAAGATTCCTGATACAGTGAGCTGTTGTCCAGCATTGAGCCTTCCAGGAACTTACATCACACTAATTTTGTCTTGTACTAGATGATTTGCTACGATTTAATTTTGCAGAGATGTGAATGAACTAAGCAATATCAGAATGTGGTAAAAGGATTATCACATGGAAAAGCTTACACTAATGGCATGAAAAGCAGACAGGACAGCAAGCAAGCAGATACAATAGAGTTGTGGTGAGGTTGCTTGATCATGCATAACTCCAAACTGAGTTTCTTTAATATAAGGAATTATTGTTTAGGGAAACAAACACTGAACAACAGACATATTGTTCATTTAACGTCCATAACATTTCCCCCCAAGATTTGGTTTTAAAAAGTATGTCTTTGTATTCTATAACAATGGTAATTTGCTCGTTACCACATGAGGAAATTGGTGATGAAGCACAACCCTTAAGCACCCATGGCTGTAATTTGAGCAACTACAATATCAAGTCAAGGTGTTGCGAGGTATTGATAATGTCCGAATTTTGATTATGTACCATGCAAAGAAGGAATCAGGAAAAAAACCTAGAATTTGCCTTATGACTTGCTGTCAGCTTTGAGTATCTACTGACTTAGAAGAGATACGGCCAGTAGTTTGTCATTTCTACAGGGAAGGTACAGTGAGTGACATTTCTATTAGGGACGCAGACATGGTGAACTATACAGTATCTGCAGTGATAAACTATTTGAAAGAAAAATCATGTGGTTGTCATGCGTATCTGATGCTCTAATTACACAGACACACAGAGACACTGTTAAAAGAAAGGGCTTCTCCAGCAGAGAATGTTTCCAGCAGGATCCGACTTGCAAACCTCTACAGATCTGTCCATTTTAGGGTATCAAGCATTCACACAATGATCTGGTATTCTTAGAGATGAGCAATTAAAAAGAAGGACAGGGAGAGGAAGTGAAGTCACACAGCAGTTCATTTGGAAGACCAGAAAAAAGCTAAGGCCAACATCCTTTGAAGCTGGCCACAAACCTGAAGTCACAATTAGCATGCTGGGAGAACCCAGAATTTTGTGAATTTTATTTTCAACTGGTGCATTTCTAGCTATGGCAGAACTTTTGACCTCATCTACCTTGAAAAATATGGCCAGACAAAGGGGACCTGTCACCTCTGAAAATCAACCTGACTTTATTCCCTACTTCGCTTCAAGATTCTGTGCACAAAATTGACTTGCATCAGATAGGACCTCAAAAGATTCTGTGCACAAATTTGACTTGCATCAGATAGGACCTCAAAAGACAAACACAAAGAAAACTTGAATTCAAGAGGAAAACTTCTGCTTCTTCTATTAACAGTGAATAAAAGATTTAAAATTGTCATCCTATCTGTTCATTTTCTGTGCATAATAGATATTCATCATGTATTTGACATCATTAAAGGTGGTATGTCATTAACATTGGGATGGAAGGACATAGAAAGTTGTATAGACTGCAGCAGAGCTCTGTATCTCAGAGGTCCACCTTTCCTGGAAAACATCTTATCAAACGTCACTGTCCCCATGGGCTATGATGCTCCCTCTTCCAATATGTGACACAAAAGACCAGACTCATTCCTGGATCTATTCCTGTCTAGGCTATGGAAAAAGATATGGTCAAGATCTTTATCATCCCTCCTACCTGATGGAAGGCAAGATCCTTGTGCCATTTTTGAAAAATGCTGCATGCTGCTGTTATAGAGGTTGAAACCAAAGGGCTGCCAGACGAGGGACTGCATCTACATATTGGGAAAAAAAAAAGATGGGGAGAAATAGTCTACTGGAGTAGAAACAGGGGGAATAATTTCTACTTAAGCCCAGGCTTGGGTGGGATTCCAAAACATCAGTGATTTTAGATTCTGTCTATGTGAAAAGAAGGCTCCTTGACCCTTCTAGCCCATCACAGCAACTCCATGCATCCACATTGTCACAAGAGAGAGTCCAATCCTCAATTTCTGCAGGGGGACCAGTCTGCAGAGCTCACATGGCTCCTCTCAGGTCCAGTCTAAAAAAATGTCAAGGGTGCCCATCTATGACAAGGTTCAAAATGTACTCCAGAGAGCCGAAGGGCGTGGGGACAGTCTTCAGTACAGATTTGCAATCCTTTAGGACTTTTGCACACATGGTCTGAATACTCTGAACTACTGGGCTGTCATGACCTTAATGTTGTCCAGATCCACCACAGTCAGGTCTACAGCTGGAGCCATAAGAGTTATGTTGGATAGAGCAGGGGAAGTCAGGTGAGAGGAGTTGCACTCAGGTTAGAAATCTGGTCATGGTACCTCCATACATTGGAATCAGCTGATGCCAGGGAAAAGAAGCAAAACACATCAATATGTTTCTTTCATGCCCATTTTTCTTGGCCAAATGCAAGAACAGTGAGGCACCTTGGGGACAAGGTTGCAGGAAGGAGAGGAAATCACAGGTTTTCCAATTTTACAGACTGCCAGCATGCAGAGTGGCAAATCAAAACTGCAAGAAATGTACCACGCTGGCACTCATGTCTCCTGTGAGATGGATTCTTTTATTCTATATAAAACAAAGCAAAACAATGTTCACTCTGGGATCAGTTGGCAGGGCAAGGAGACATTAAATACCTCCTCCTGCTTCCCAGCAACACCAGTCCTACAATGAAAGATCATCTCAAAATGACTGCCCCTGCAAGGAGCTAGTGCTCATCTTTTTGTCCATGGAAATGTTGCTATTTGAAGAAAAGGAGCCTGCTTTGAACAATTTACTCTTCTCTTACTGTGACAGAGTTTTATCTACCTGTCTTACCATTGTTCATGTACGTTTTCTGGCTGCCCCTGTGTGTAAATTCACAGAGCTTAACATAAGCCTCACAGCTAAGAAACAGCCTAAATGCAAGGGCACAAAGTCATTGGATCTCCAACTTTAACCAGCTTCACAATAGCTCTCCTCACCTTACAATTCCGCTTCCATCACCAAAATCCTTTGCTGAAATATGAGCCCTAAAGACGTGGAGCCTCAGGTTGTAGCAGAAAAACTCTGTGTTTTTCTGGGAGCTACCTGTGAGTGAGCATTTCAGTGTTTCATTTCTCAGTGTTTTTTTCAGCTGAAAATATTAGGTAAAATGGAATCAATATAATTCCGGTTGCAACAATGCCTCTCACAAATAATTTCCAAATTTTTTTAAATCTTATTCAAAGAAACGATTGTTTTTTCAAAACTTGTTTTAATTTAATAACTTTCTTTTCCATGTGAAGCATCAATACAAATATTATCTCCATATGAGACATTGGTACAAATCAAAAGTGTATAGTGATTAAAACAGGCTTGCTAAAACATGGTGATGAGCTAAATTCCATCAGCTGTCTTCAATTTTCTGGAAGAGCTGTATTTTATTTTGTTGTTCAGATAAATATATTTTTCCTTTACTTCTCATTTAGCCTCCCGTAGTACCAATATAACATGCATGCAGGGATAGATGATTCAGAGGAACAAAATCTGACTTCACTTGCCTTGAAGTAAACAGCTCGCTAACTGTTTTTAACCAAAGAATTCTCGAGATTTAAAACTCTCAGTCCACAGTTTGCTGAATCTGGCTGGTACCTATTGCAGCTGCACGGCTGGGTGTCTGCCATCAGCAGGGTTTTATTTTCTGCTCAACCTCCTGCAAAATTCTCATTGGCTATTTTAACTGTTTTGACTGTGGATACTCCCGTATTATTTTTGACTCTAAGGAAGGATGGGTACTTTATAGCAGAGGGCACTTGGGGACCTGCATTTGGCGCCTTGCTGTATCACAAGTACCTGTTATGTGGATGCTACTATGAGGGCTAGCTTCTCTCTGCTTATATCTTCTGTCTATGAAACAGGAGGGATGCAGCTATCATCATTCAGGTGGAGAAGAGCTATCAATTAGAGGAAGAGATGGCAGTCATGAAATCCCTACAAACACCTCACAGGAAGTTAGAACAAACACATTTATTTCTATTTGCCATGCTGTTTCCACATCCACCAACTACAGAGGCTCCCAAGAAAAATGAGAATGCAACTATCTTCTCGCTTCAAGCGAGATCATTCGGTTTGATAGGCAAAGGAAATAAGCAGCTGAGAGCGCACTGAAGTGGAGGTGATGTTTCTTTTGGAGCTGCTGTTTATAATGCTTATGCTGCAGAAGATGCTTATTTACTCCCTTTAGAACAGCTTCTGCACTCAGAGTGAATCCTGTTGTGTTGCTCTTACAGTTCTCGGAGAACAGCAGGGAGTACCCTTTCCTTGCACAAACCTTTGAGAAGTCACTTGAGATTCAGGTCTCCTCAGAGACTCTCCTCAGAGTCCATCTCTGCTTCTTGGGAGCAGGACGACCTGTACCACCGCCTCCCTCTTACTGAAGAAGTCTGTGATTTTGATGAATTAAGAAAAACTTTTTTTTTATTAAAAAGGAACCATATGACCTCCTTCTCTTACGAAGAGCAGATAATAGATAAATGGCTCCAAAATCAGCAGTATAACATGGGGCAGTTCAAGCACAGCCTTCATTATATTGCTTCCATCAAGTTTTTTTTTTTTACTTTAAGCGCACACAGATATTCAGTCAAACACACCTCTCTAGCTACTTTCAGCTCTAATCTGTACATCTGGAGACCACCAGGGCATACCAGAAATGCTGTTATGTGGTCTTTTGTGTAACTTACTTGTTGCAAAATAAACCAATAAAAATATAGATCCAAAAAGAAACTTTCACAAGTACGAGTGGTTTTGGCAACTCCTTGGTAAGTCTATGGGTAGAGATGGACTACATAATCTTGGGAAGTCTTTTGTCACCTTGCTTTAAGTAACAAGTTGCTCTGTGCTTAGACGTAATTTCCCTGGAGACGATACCCTCAGGGCATCAGGGCACTTCTTTATGTGAGTATCAAATTTCAGGTATAAGGAGACATTTTACTAGATGATATTGTCAACTTTGTTAGCAAGACTTTACAGGACTTTGAAATAACGACTTGACTTACCACAAATACTTCCTCTTGTAACACAAGAAACTAGACACAGAAGTGGCAAAGAATATATTGTGTTAGCACATGTATGAGAGAGCCAGCTCTGCACCTAAGCAAAGGTTTCCCACCATCTGTCTGGAATTCATGAGTCTGGTTAATTTATTAGATATTAAAGAAGAAGATTGCTGAGAAGATTTCCCCATGTGTTGCTAAAAGAGAATGCCCTCCTCAGAAAGGTAGCCTGAATGGGAGGTAAATAGACTGCAAAAGTTAGTCCTGATTTTGCTATCCTTTGCCTGCTGAATGCTAACTTAGGGAGAACAGTTGCATTTAAAAACAAAAAAAAAGGAGGAAGAGGTCTTGCCTCGCTCTATACTTACAACTATGATGCAAGTGAATATCAGGGGTGTGCCTCACAGCACACTAAATGCACTTTGTTGTGAATTCTCTGCTTGTCTTAGAACAGATGAGACAAAGGACTGGTTTGAGACGATGGACTGACTTGGGACAAAGTGGTTGACTGAACTCTTAGCCACCTTCACAACGAAGTATTTGGCTAATTGGTGCAGAAGCTCTTCAAGTGGGGATTTTAGATTGTTCTGGAGACTTCCCAGCTTAAGTAGCCCCTGTGGTGCTCTGACAATTCACAGACACTATTTGTATGCAATTTTACATAAATAAGACAGTTGTAAATTGTTGATAGAAACAGTTCCTACAGACACAGAAATTGCCACATAGTGCACTCTTTTGCATATAGTTTGGAAACAGTGTACATCGCTTAAGCAAACCAACACATGTGTGTGTACATAGTGAGACATCATAAAAATAAATATATGAATCTTTATTCCTAAGAGAGAAGAGGAGTTCTTCCTGACAAAGAAGCCTCTGAAGTCCCTTAGGGCAGTGCTATTCCAGCTCAGAGCAAGTTGCAGAAGATGAATTCACTGAAAAACTAATGTTTTTTCTTCTTGGTCTGGAACCTTTCAAAAGTATTTGGGAAATGCCGTCAAGGAATTTGTCTGCATGCAGCTCTCCAAGACGTGAAACAAGAGATGCTTCACACTCCCATGTGAAGAAAGCTTATTATATCTGCTCTGGGGTGGGGGTGGGGGGAAGCAATATGTAACACATGCTCCTGCAGGAGATGAAATGCATTTTAATTAATGGAGACCTCAAAAATCAGGCACAAAATACATTAATCAACTAACCAACTTTCCATGGTGTTGGTTTTACCCACTAGCCCATGCTCCTTAATGACTCAGTTTAGTGTGTGTAACATTTAACAAGCAAGAAAATACCAGGACTCGGGTTAGAGCACTGCTGACAATAGAAGGTGCTAGATCTTGTCATCAAATCAAAGCATTTGTTCCCTATGTATTACCCAGGGGTCGCTGAAGGAAGCTTTTTTTTTTTGACAGGGAAATATAAGTGAAATAAATAAGCTGTCAGGACTGACTTTCTTCCTTTCATCGTTTCTATTAATTTATGAAAGCATGACGGAATTGATGGAAGTGTGGCTGAGATACACAACACTGCTGCTACATCAGTCACAGGTAATTTGTGATATAACATACTCATGAAAATATCACATCTTTGAAGAAGAGTGAGGAACAATTTAAGTATCAGAACTCATGAATTTCAAATACCAAAGTTTTTGTCTCCTGCACATACATTTAAATAATACTGAATACTGAATATACTCCTTATAGACGTCAGAGAATCCGCACAATCCCCTTGATTGAGAAAAGGTCTCTTTACAGTTCTGGGTTTACAGTATTTCTGATTCCTCCACTTTTTTCTTTTTTTTTTAATAATACTTTTAAGTCGAATGTTAAATGTGTCAAATTCTTTCTTTTTGGAGGACCATTAACCGGGTACCTTCCACCACTCAGCCACTGCTTTTCAAGAGTGCTGTTGAGGACTGGGTAGCTCTGACAGCATCACTCCTCTGTCACATTTGCAGCTGATGAATGGATCCAGCAGTTATTAAGTGAGACTGACAGACAGAATGATCATTCAAGCCTCATTTCCTGGCTAAAATTTGTTCAGTAATTATCACTAATTGACCAACGTGCATCTCCAGCATTCCATAAGGAATATTGAATGTGATATTTAAGTTCATCTTTTTTTTTTTTTCCTTTCAACACTAAAACTATATTTTGTCCCTACCTCACACATTCCCAGTGGTTCTTCCAAAGACCTGTCTCCCTAGAGCAACCACCTAGGGCATTTTTCTCTCCAGATTCCTTGAACACAGCTCCTAGAGGGTTTTATTAAACAAGATCATTTTGGATAACAGGAGGCTAACTCATGGATAACTTGGATAGCTATCAACTTCTGTCAATAACAACCAATTTGGTGGCCTCCTATGATGGGGTGACAGCATCGGTGGACAAGGGACGAACAACGGATATCATCTACCTGGACATGTGCAGAGCTTTTGACACTGTCCCACACGACATCCTTCTCTCTAAACTAGAGAGGCATGGGTTTGATGGACGGACCGCTCAGTGGATAAGGAGTTGGCTGGATGGCCACACTCAGAGAGTGGTGGTCAACGGCTCGATGTCCAAGTGGAGACCGGTCACGAGTGGCGTCCCTCAGGGGTCTGTGTTGGGCCTGGCCCTGTTCAACATCTTTGTTGGCGACATGGACAGTGGGACAGAGTGCACTCTCAGCAAGTTCGCCAATGACACCAAGCTGTCTGGTGCCATTGACACACGGAAGGGAGGGATGCCATCCAGAGGGACCTGGACAGGCTGGAGAGGTGGGCCCATGCTAACCTCATGAAGTTCAACCAGGCCAAGTGCAAGGTCCTGCACGCCGATTGTGGCAATCCCAGGCACAAATACAGGCTGGGCGGAGAATGGATTGAGAACAGCCCTGAGGAAAAGGACTTGGGAGTGCTGGTGGACGAGAAGCTCAACACGAGCAGGTAATGCGCCCTTGCGGCCCAGAAGGCCAACCGCATCCTGGGCTGCATCAAGAGGAACGTGGCCAGCAGGTCGAGGGAGGTGATTCTGCCCCTCTACTCTGCCCTGGTGAGACCCCACCTGGAGTACTGTGTCCAGTTCTGGAGCCCCCAACATAAGAAGGACATGGACCAGCTGGAGAAGGTCCAGAGGAGGGCCACGAAGATGATCAGAGGGCTGGAGCACTTTTCCTATGAGGACAGGCTGAGAGAGTTGGGGCTGTTCAGCCTGGAGAAGAGGAGGCTCCGGGGAGACCTGATAGCGGTCTTCCAGTACCTACAGGAAGACGGAGCGGGGGGCCTACAGGAAAGACAGAGAGACTTTTCAGCAGGGCCTGTTGTGATAGGACGAGGGATAGTGGTTTTAAAATAGAGGGAGGTAGATTTAGATTGGGTATTAGGAAAAAATTTTTCACAACGAGAGTTGTAGAACACTGGAACAGGTTGCCCAGAGAGGTGGTGGAAGCCCCATCCCTGGAAACATTCAAGGCCAGGCTGGATGAGGCTCTGAGCAACCTGATCTAGTCAGGGATGTCCCTGCTCCTTGCAGGGGGGTTGGACTGGATGGGCTTTGAAGGTCCCTTCCAACTCTAACCATTCTATGATTCTATGATTCTATTTCCTCAGGCAGTCAAAATAACCGTGTAACCAAGCCCTCTAACAACTCCAACAAAAGTGAGCATGAACTTGAATCACAAAACCACCAGAACCTGGAGATGGCATTGCCTTTATCTTTCCTTTAACAAGCTGAAACCATTCACCCAGAGGTTTTGAGTCTCTCATGCTCTGTTTTACTGGACCATGGGAAAGAGCAAGGCTTTCAGAGAGACACAACTCAAATTTACTGGCTTGGAAAGCAGCTCTTCCATCTCTACAAGATCTGTGAAAAGCAGCTCCTTTCCTATGGTGCTTCAAAGCAGTTGCAGCTTCTTGGACTGCAACAAGCTGGATTGGAAACAAACCCACTGGAAAGTTTCTTTCAGCCACTCTGAAGTTGACTATGTGTCTGCTCCCTGATCTTCTCAGCAGCCCCAGAGACCCCTCTGTCTCCCTGTTTGCTGGGTTTTTCCTCTTCATAAAGAGGACATCTCTCTACTTGCATTAGAGGACTACAGGCCAGACTAGGCAAGCAAGTTGTCTTCCTCACTGTGGCTTGGATGGACACCCTTGGCAAGTAGGATGGGCAATTCATGGTCAATAGTAAGTGGTCACCAACTGCTACACAATGTGACGTCAAAATAAAACTCCTATGGGAAGAAATATTATGGCCTATGTTATGTCTTCCAAATATTGTATTTCACTCCTGAGCAAGAAGAAAGCCTTGGAACAGTAAGCATACCTCTGCTTTTCAGAAACGCTCTCTGAATAATGTAATACTGAATTCAAATGAAGGCACCACTGCTCTGTGGAGGGTAATCCAAGTGCATTTTGATGCCTAGTCCCACTGGGAGTCAATCATGGTAACTGATGACTGTCATTCACAGATTGTAGGATCAGTTATAAACTTTCTGTTTATATTTGTATGTTTCAGTGTGCTCAAATTACCATTTATGAGGTGAAATTCAGTTGCAGCTAAACAGCTAACAGGAGCTCCATTTTTCTGTGCATTCCCACTGTTTCAGACTTAAAAAAAAAAAACAAACCAAACAAGGTTTTGTAATTGCAAGATGTAAAATACATAACTTTGGAATGGACTCTTCTTAAAATTTGAAAGGAAATAGAGTGAAATCTCCCAGGCCAGTCATTAATGTTAAATTCGGGGATGGCCATACATCTACTAATGGGGAGGAGGAGGAAGGAGGGATGTTTATTCTGTTGGTGCAGGTGGAAGGGAAGACATGACCCTTCAGTGGGAAGCACTGCGGTACGTGTACATCTCAACTCTGTAAAATGATTTTCAACAGTGCTCTGTGGGATAAACCATGATGTTTGCATTAGGCCATACCTTAAGAGCTACTGACACATAAGGATGTCATGCTACAAAGAAAATGACATCAGAGTGTGGCTCGATAGTGTTACAAACGACCTCAACAAGACCCTAAAAGTGGTTCTCTGATATTCTGTTAAATAGATTTAAAGAACTCTAAAGACTAAGAGGTTATTGCCTTGGGGAAAAGTGAGGAACAACAGTGGGGTTAAAGATATTTACTGAAAAAAGACAGGGGAGAGAGATCGGAGTAGTCTCTTCCAAAGGCACTGCTCCAGGGCAGCAGCACTTCACAGTCAAACTAAAGTGGTCAGGTCTGCAAAGAACATGTGGGAAAGTTTCTTATTTTTAAAAAATACAGAGAAATTGCTTTTTTTTTTGAGTGTTTGTTTAAGTTGTTCAATTGGTTACAAGGCTAATGTTTCCAGGAGAGGATTCCTGGCTATCACAAAACTATACTTATACTCTTGACTTCAGCCTAGCTCAAAGCAACAAAAAGTGCTGAATACGGAAAAGAAATACATGTTTTAAGTGTAATTTTATAATTTCTATATTTCTTTACTTCTAAAAAGATAGAGTCCAACAAGTAACCTATTATTTTTTTTGAGACACTTGACTTGTGACATTTTCATATAACTCAAAATTTTCAACATCTGTCTCTAATTAAGAAGCATTTTTCTGCTAGGAACACCAATTACAGTGTCTGAAAGTCCTGTGACATAGATGTGATTCATATCTCCCTCCTAAGAAGCTTGTCTTATGTCCTGAAATTTAAGATTTGTAAATCCTTTAGCTAAACATTTATATCTACTACTTAGGCCTTGATCATAGAATCACAGAATGGTTAGGGTTGGAAGGGACTTTCAAAGGTCATCTAGTCCAACCCCCCTGGCAAGGAGCAGGGACATCCCTGACTAGATCAGGTTGCTCAGAGCCTCATCCAGCCTGGCCTTGAATGTTTCCAGGGATGGGGCATCCACCACCTCTCTGGGCAACCTATTCCAGTGATCTACAACTCTCATGGTGAAAATTTTTTCCTAATGTCCAATCTAAATCTACCCCCCTCTATTTTAAAACCATTACCCCTTGTCCTATCACAACAGGCCCTACTGAACAGCCTCTCCCCGTCTTTCTTGTAGGCCCCCTTGAGGTACTGGAAGACCGCTATCAGGTCTCCCCAGAGCCTCCTCTTCTCCAGAGTGAACAGCCCCAACTCTCTCAGCCTGCCCTCACAGGAGAGGTGCTCCAGCCCTCCTCTCATCTTCGTGGCCCTCCTCTGGACCCTCTCCAGCTGGTCCATGTCCTTTTTATGTTGGGGGCTCCAGAACTGGACACGGTACTCCAGTACTGATTGTGCAGGTGCTTAAATTTGCAATGTTTTGCTGAGGTTGATCTGTAAATGTATAGCAGATGTGTAAGCGTTTTGTGAGTCTGGGAACTTTTCTGTCACAGCTTTTCCAGTTTCAGGTAATGTATTGAATTCTGTCTGCTGTGCAATACATTTTACAGTAAAAAATACGCCATGCAAAAAAATTAACTTCCTGCACTGACTGCCAACAACTTCCCTCAAATTATAACATAAGCAAAGAAAGATGACCAATTGAAAATAACAAAAAAAAAAAAGAAAAATAGTTGTCTAAATTTTCATTTTAGGTAAGCATTAAGGGTTTTTTTTTTGTTTGGATGGTTGGTTTTATTTTTTTTTGTCTGCTGATAAAAAGAATATTTTTCTATATTATACATTAGAAGAATATAATCTGGGCTGTATTTATTTCTGCATACAGGTTTCTGAGATGAATTTATTTAGAGATTACAATGACCTCTTCCCTGACAATTTAGTGCTGCTAGCATAGTTTAGCACAGACAACAGTGCAGCACACAGAAAGGATTAAAAAAAAACCCAAAAGGCAGGGGGAAAGCTACGACTGGTATGGTCAAGAGTCTTCTCTGAGAGCTGGATGGGCTTTGTGCTTCATTTTTTTAGCACACGATAAAGAAATACAGTGTGGAACTCCAAGTTGGGTTAGATTTATCACATATTTCTTTTCTCACTTGGGAGCAGACAGGTTCAATGGAAAGATCTGGGACAAGCTGTGTTCCCTCACACCTGCGTATCTACCAACACCATATCCACTTACAGTTGCAAGCTTTGAAGCTCAGCAGAGGTTCACTGATGAGGAGCTTCTTTTTCCTTCGTTGTATCTTATGTTGTGATGATTGAACCGTCTTACCCTAGAGATCTGGTGGAAAATGCAAAAACAAATTTCTCACTGTTTCTCAATGAGATGCTTATATTTAAACTAGATTAAGAAAGAATAACTCTGAGGAGCAGATTAAAATCAGAGGAAAATAGTAATATTTGGCATTGCTGAAAAATAATTGCCAGCAACCTTTTACATATGGCTTAATATGACCAAGTGCATTTTTTTTAATGTTATCAGTGTGGTATTATCTAGCACAAGAAAAGTATCACACATATTAATATTTGGCTTTTTTTCTCCTAAGCTACTGTTGCTTCCCATTCATCTCTGCTTTGTAGATGAGCGAAATCTCTCTGAGTTGTCTCTGAAGAGGTGAACCTGTGTCATGGCTGTGTGACAATGCTGGATGCCCAAAGGCGTCTACGAAATCAGCTGAAGAGTCTGATCCATTTCAGATCATTTCTATGGGGCGTATTGAAAAAGGCTAGTGCTACGGAAAAGAGACATCAAAATTTTCTAATATGAGATTCAATTCTGCTCTATATACCTGAGAGAACTTGAGATCTTCCCAGCTGACAGAACTTCCTATCCTTGGAGCTTGAAAAGACAAGGACATGATTTGTATTTGAGGTGGGGTTTTTTGATCAAATATTCGAACATTGACAAAATGCCTTTTTGGACACTTGAAAAGGAAAATATTTGGAATTTTATAACCTATATTTTTGCTTTGAAGTTTGAATATATTTGTGCTTGTAAAACAGGATAAGAAAAGGTCAAGTTTTAGAGCAGTTAAAACAAAATTCTTCATTTGAGTTAGGCTGATGCTTTTTTAATATCAGTTCACAAATATATTTGAAGCTTTGAGTTTTGATCCCTCACTGGAATGAAAATAGTGAAGAAAATAGCATTCATGCAGTTTCTTACCACCTCTGTGCATGACACATTAGTGCAGTTGAATTCACTTGAAGTATTTAGGCTTTATACAAAATAAAAGTGTTTTTTTCTTAATGGAAGTCTTTCTCTTTAATAGCATTTTTTTCCCCTCCTTCACTTCTTTCAACAAATGCACTGTCCTCCAGGATCTTCAGCATGGTGTGTGCTCTTAAAGAGAAGTCAAGTAAGTGATGCCTTAAAGAAGAATCGTTTCATTTGTGGTGTTCTCTAGTTTTGTGACCTTGCTGAAAGTTTAGGCCTGCCTTCTTTGTCCATTTCATTATTTTTAAAACATATTTGAGAAAGAGATAAAAAAGGTACCATTGGGTACCTGTAACCATCGTTAAAAGGGAGTAGATCACGCAAAGATTTTTTTTACGTATTTAGCCTCAAACTTTGAAAGTCATCATTTAGATAAACCTAAAATACATTATGTCAAGTACACAGTCATGAAAATTAGGCCCTGTCCCATAGGAGAATGAAGCTGAAAGGTAGAAATCTTAACTATAAAAGTAGTTGATGACATTTTAGGCTCAGTTACTTCCCTGCACTTACTTAACTGTGACCGTTTCAATGTGACCATGCTCTAATATAATTATGATCATTTACATTGGTCTGATGCACTTGCAAGGAGCCAAAGTGTCTTCAGCACTGTTCTCTTTTGGTCCCTGTCATGTGCTGACCCACATCAAAGCATTGAACACAGGTGCCAAAAGCTCCAGACATGATAAAGTGTATGTGGAAAATATGCAAATCATCCTCAGGAAGAAATTTCCATTTCTGTACCAGTAGTTTTCACTTTAATCCTTTTGCCTTGAAGATTTCATTTCCTTGGAAGAAAGGGGAGGAAGGGGATGGATAATTGCTCTCTAGTTCCATTTCTGTTGTTGCTGGGCCCTGATACTGAGATCTCATTTCTCAAGCTTTATTGACTTTGATAAAAGCCTTTGACTTGCTGAACTTGCTCACTTTAGGTACAGCTATAGAATTATGGATTTCCTGACAAAATAATTAATCTTTCTCTTTCTTGCTCTCTATGTATGTGTGGGAACCCAATAAGTTCACTTATGAAATATTTTTATGCAACTTCTATCTAAGAACAGTAACTTTTTTTTCTCATAAACTTCCCGGAGAAATGGGCAAGATGATCTCTGCCTTGCTGTGCTAGATACAAGAGATCGTCACAAGTTCTGCCATTGTACAAGTCACTCTAAATTACATCCCTGCAAGAGATGAATGAAACACACAAATGAAAATTCTTCTTTAAGGCATCACTTACTTGAGTTCTGCAAGAGAGCTCAATCAGACTGAGAAACAGATGGATAACTGTAACAAAATTTCTCTTTTGATAAAAGAACAAAATTGAGAGGGACACATTAAGATTCCACCCTAACCTCTTTCGAATCCCTACTGATACAGCGAGACTGTTGCTCTGCCACTTCAGTGCTGTATTTGATGACCGTAGTATATTTGAACTTGGAAAGAAAGTAATACACTATGATCTTAATGTATTTGTTGTTGTTGTTGTTATCATATTTTGAAAATTTATTGGGACAGAATACTCTGTATTCTGGATATAAACATCTTTAGTCATTAAAAGAAAAAAAGTACTCTAGCTAGAGAATTATATAGTCATTTTAAAAACTTGGAAACTGAAGTCAAACTTCTTGAGTCACATGGGAAACCTGTGGTAAAACCAAGAAATTTATATCTTGGTCAAATTCTATGACTCAGATATTTAAGGAAGCTGCCACAGTTTAAAAAGTTTCTGTGGGTCAGCTGAGCTGTGGTTATTTTCTGTGTGTACAATTTTAACCCACATCCAACAGAAAACAACACGTGATCTTAATGCTTTTCATTGCAGTCTACGTCAAGATGAAGGATCCCACACTAGTAGTAGACTAAGAGAATACACAAGGGTGATTACGCAAGGGTAGTTACTGTAGGGTAACTCCATAAACCATGGTAAATTGGTTTGATTTTTGACCCCTCAGTCTGGTGAGCAGAGCATGAGACTTCTCTTCTTTCTTGGGTACAGCTCGTAACTCTGTGTTACCATCATGTCTCAAAGTAGGGGAAGAATATCCTAATGGCTACTGACCCACATGCAAAATAAAATCTAAACTGATATTGCAATAGTGAAGTGATAAGAGTTTTCAGCAATCTTTCTGGGTCAGTGTTCATGTTTTCTAGACTCAGACATGCTGGCCTTCAAAAATTGCAACAACTCCCCTTCTCTCCCCTTACACAGACATGAGAACACACTAGATATACGATGGTATTATTGGTAAGGTCTTTCTTTTTTTTTGTATTGAAGTTGTGAATAACAACATAAAAATTAGATTCAGGAAGTCCAGAGAAGGGAATATCAATGAAAATTAATGATACAGATGCAATGGGTTTACTTCTAAGTCCGGAGTTTCCCTTTTCACAAGGATCCAAATTTCAGTGCTTCAGGGGCCCAAGGTTATTGATCACTATTAATTTCTTAAATCCATCTGTTTCTCAGAAGTGCACAAGCAGGAAAACAGGAAAACAAAGACCCAACATCCATCAGTATTAGTGAAGCACATAAGCTGTACCATGCTAAAGAACTCAGAAATTTGCAGACATTTGTTGAGGAACTGATTTCCCAGTCCTTCTGTCTCTCTATAAAGCAGTCATCATTTTCAATGCTACGTCAGATTGCCACATCCAGCCAGATTGTCTTCCTTCTCCACTCTTAGATGCACCATTAGGGAGAACAAACCACAACAAATTCTGTCCTGCACTGCCCAATATCTTCCTCATCACTTTTTATCTGCCAGAGTGTCTTCTGTTTATTTATTCATTTATTTCTCTCCTGAGTCCCTTTGGAAATCTGTGGTTGATGATGATTTGTCTCATGCAAAAGCCTTTACAATGGGATTCTGGAGCAAATTTCATGTCACCAGGAGTATGAAAGGATGGACTGAAGTCAGTGCTAAAAGGAGTCTAAGGCTGCTGCGGAAAGAAAAGTTCCAGTTTTCTGTTTTATAGCTTTTGAAGAAGACTTAAAAAATAAAACAAGGCCTTAGCAATAGTTTTTAGAACCTGAACATAACAGATAACTCTACTGAAGATTTATTTGGAACTTTAAACCTTTTTATTAACATTATGAATGTCTGGATTGTACATTGCCTCTGAACTGGATAAAACACCTTGTATTCTTTTTCATATTGAACACAATAACTTTTGCAGCACAGATCTAAAATATTATCCTCATAGCAATGCTAGAACTTTATTTTATGTTTATTTCAAATTGTGGGTATAAGCAGACAACTGTAGATCCTCATATTTGCAAATACCAGAAAGTATCTAGAAGAGGAGCAACTTTTAAATAACCCAGTGGCCAGACTTTGTCCTGGCATAATAAGTGCATACAAAAAGTGTCCCATAAACTATTCTGATACAATCTTCATGCTGACTTAAGCATTTTAATCCCATTGCAGAGCTAGAAACTTGCCAAGCTGTACAGTTAGGTTCACCCAGTTCTCCACTAGACCAAGGTTGAGAGTGTGTCAAAGTCATAATTTCACAGATTTTCCCTGACAGACTGTCATAGTACAATGACAAAATTGGGAAAACATTATAACATCACCAAAATTATGTTTAAAATACATATTAAATTGCTACCAGTTTGGGTGTGTGATTGTGTATGTGTAAATAATAAAGTTATAATAAAGTACCAAAAAAATTTAGTAAATTTTAACTTCAGATCTAAGACACAATTCTCCAAGGTTAAGAGGGTTGTTTTTTCCTTCCTTGGTATCAAAGACTTGTCCAGTGTACCTTGCAGTAGGGTTAAGTAAGAATTTTTCCTGTGACAGCAAGATGCTTCATGGATGGGGTGGTATTGTGGTCTTTTCAGGTAACTGAAAGTCACCAGAAAACTGCTCTTTCAGTGTCCTATTCATCATAGAATCATAGAACAGTTTGGATTGGAAGGGACATTTAAAGGCCATCTGATTCAACCCCCCTGCAAGGAGCAGGGACATCTTCTGCAGATCAGGTTGCTCAGAGCCCCATCCAACCTGGCCTTGAATGTTTCCAGGGATGGGGCATCCACCACCTCTCTGGGCAACCTGGGCCAGTGTTCCACCACTTTCACTGGAAATTTTTTTTCCTAATATCTAGTCTGAACCTACTTCCTTCTATTTTAAAACCATTACCCCTTATCCTGTCACAACAGGCCCTGCTGAAGAGTTTCTCTCCATCTTTCCTGTAGGCCCCCTTTAGGTACTGGAAGACCACTATAAGGTCTCCCCGGAGCCTCCTCTTCTCCAGGCTGAACAGCCCAGCTCTCTCAGCCTGTCCTCACAGGAGAGGTGCTCCAGCCCTCTGATCATCTTTGTGACCCTCCTCTGGACCTTCTCCAACTGGTCCATGTCCTTATGTTGGGGGCTCCAGAACTGGACACAGTACTCCAGGTGAGGCCTCACCAGAGCAGAGCAGAAGGGCAGAATCCCCTCCCTCGACCTGCTGGCCGTGTTCCTCTTGATGCAGCCCAGGATGCGGTTGGCTTTCTGGGCCGCAAGGACGCATTGCCGGCTCATGTTGAGCTTCTCATCCACCATCACTCCCAAGGCCTTCTCCTCAGGGTTGGTCTTGATCCATTCTCCGCCCAGCTCTGAGATTGCCACGACCCAGGTGTAGGACCTTGCACTTGGCCTGGTTGAACTTCATGAGGTTAGCATGTGCCCACCTCTCCAGACTGTCCAGGTCCCTCTGGATGGCATCCCTCCCCTCCAGCGTGTTGATGGCACCACACAGCTTGATGTCATCAGCGAACTTGCTGAGGGGCACTCTATCCCACTGTCCATGTCACTGACAAAGATGTTGAACAGGGCTGGGCCCAGCATGGACCCCTGAGGAATGCTACTTGTCACTGGTCTCCACTTGGACATCATGTGTCATGGAAAAGTAGATTTCATAATTTTATACTCCCCATGGTTTTGTCTTGGGTTTTGTGGGAATGAAATAATTGAAAGCTTGGATGAAATAATTTTACTGCCCATTACCATGTTAGAAGGTTGAGTTTTCAGGTGTTCAAGTTGTTTGTCTTGGTTCATAATATGTGGTTTGTCCTAGGGAATTAAGTCAAACCTAACAAAATCTCCAGCTATAGGCACGGAAAAGTCTGTACAATCCAATATTGTGTTTTGGACCAGGCTTCTGTTAAAGACTTATGTGAGTTTCTTTATGAGCAGCTTAGATATTTGATCTCTCAAGCTGATGGCTTAAGTATGGAGATGATGAGATGTGACCGAATTCCCACTCTTATATAAATAACAGCTCTCTGCCAGTAAACTGGGATTGCAGTTTGAAATTAAATAGTTTGGGACATTTTGGTTTCTGAAGTACTGCATCGTTTGCCTTATAGTATCCCAGTTGTAAGGTCTACTAGTTAATCTATTTCCCAGATGTCTGACTATTAATTTATGTTGAATAATTTGAAATAAAATGGTCCCTTCCTTGTCCTACTTCTGCTGATCTTCTGCGGAGGTTTTGCATTTTAGGTATTTATTTCTTTGCTTGCCCTGCTTTTGCCCATGTGGCATCCATGCTAATCAGGTCTCTGATGTCCTTGGTCGTATGTAGCCAGGATACTGGTTTTGTAGACTCCTGTTTTGGATTCCTGAGAATCCAAAAAGTCTCTGCTTTCAGTGATCAGAGTGTTATAATTCAACTCAATACATCTTCAGTGGTGCTATGTATCCTTTATTCACACATCATGATGCTTCCAGCATTTCTGAGAGTTGACTTGGCCTGCTTCTGTGTGACTATCAATTCTAACAGAATAGTACATCAACAACTGGATACATTTCTTGGTAGATAATCATAAAATCTTTTATACATAAGCCAGCTTGGCTGAGGATTTCCATATCTTTTCATGTTTTCTTTAGTTTCCTCCAGTTGAGAATCTCATATACTAGTTTATTTTCACATTTCCAATGTGCAGTGTTTTCTGGATGAGAAGCCAACTTTATACAGCTCATTTCATTACACGTGACACTGCAGGCTCAGTAGCATGCACTGAAGTCATGCTGAAACTGGGTTTTAACCATTTTCATTTCAAACAGTTCCCCTTCCCTGGAACTGTGTCGGGCACAGTGACACCCATGCAAACGGTACCAAGTGTCCCTTGAAGGCAATGATGCCATATGCTTCATTCAGGCCACTCTGTGTAGCCGCTTTCTCCTTATCATCTTCTCTGCATCGATAGCTGGCCAGCAGTTTTTTTTTTTTGAGACACAAGATAGCTGAATCAAGCAATCATTTTATGAAGCACCTTTATCCAGTCGACATATCAAGGATTCAAAGACATTTAAGAAGCTTAGCAGATTGTTACTTTATAAATCCTAATGGTAATAATCATTTTAATATATTTCTGAGCAGCTATTTGCTGTAACAACTTTATATTTGGGTAAGTATTGGAAGGCACTAGAACAGATGAATTTTTCGATTTATCATACCTCAACAAGTCGCAACCTTGTCTTAATTTTGTTTATTTTCAATTTCAAATGTATTCAGTGACTCTTTCTCGCAAACAGATGGGGTTGTGATTGTGACCTGCCACAGCTTCTGTCGTGCTTCCTCTGTGGGCTATGCATGGATGTAGGTGGATTTACATACATACATAAGTGCTAAACTAGAGACAGTGATGAACGATTCAGAACAACTCCCAGCCAAGGCTTCTAGCGCCTGTTTTCCTGTGCAGTCATGAAAAGAAGCAGGAACCAACCTGTTATAGGAGCTTAGCTTAGGTATGATGATATTTCTATGGGAAGTATCAATGTCATGACATTGCCGAAGATTCTGAGGGATGCATCTGCAATGCCAGGTGAAGCTTTGCTGCACTTTATCACATCACTAGTATAAGCATACGTTTGCTTCTTGGACCCACTGGCACTGCTTGTTGGTGAGATGATATCCTGTTATTTCCTCCAGACAAAAGAAGGTAAAGAGCTAAAACATACCCCCAAGGAGAGTTTTAGGAAAAGAAAATGGAAATGGATCCTAAACCTGGAAAGCCAAGACTGGTCCCAAACAAGTCAGAGCATAGAAAACAAAAACAAGGACCTCAATCTGTGTCCTTTTAAATCTGCAAATAAGCAAGTCTAACTCATGATGCACAAGAATGAGCTGTAAAAGGAGGACATTTTCTCTGCGAAACTGAAGAGATGGGCAAGCACAGAGAGGAAACAGAGCTGTCAAATTCAGTACTGCAGTCTGAAAGAATTGAGAAGTCAGGGAATTATGAGGTCAGTGCTGCTTCTGAATGAGGATAAGCTTATAGATTTGCTGTACTGTCTCGGAAAAGTGAAAATTTTGAAGAGCTTGCACTTAGGAATAAAGTAAAATCACCAACAGTCGAAAAGATGAGATAGAAAGAAGTGAAGGAGCAACCAGCTCAGGGATACTCAAGGGAGAGAAAATACCTTCCAGATTAAGACAATTTAATTTAGATGTTCATATGACAGCGTATACATGTGAGTTGGGTGCCTAAGCAATCAGCACCCTAAACTAAAGTCAATGGAGAGGGAGTCAATACCGTCAATAGAGGCCAGTGTAAGATTCCGCTCATCGTGTGACTGCACTGGTTGCCTGAACAGTCTCTATTCATCCTACTGCACTGATGAGAGGCTTGATTCAGTTACCAAAACACTGGCTTTTTGTGCCATCTGGGATGCCCTATATTATTTGACACATTGCTTGGGGCTGTTAGATATGACCTAGGACTTAAGGGAGATACATGCTCCTCTAGATCAACAATTAGAGACTATGTTGTGTTCTAGAAAAGTCTCAGACACCATCTGCTACGTACATTTAGTCAACTGAATTGGACTTTGGATTGTACAGAGATCACAGATACTTATCTCATCTGTATACACCTAAATGTAGGTGTCTCAAATCTGTGATCTGAACTGTAGAATCTTAGAATCCTAGAATAGTTTGAGTTGGAAGGGATCTTAAAGATCATCTAGTCCAATCCCTCTGCCATGGGCAGGGACAGCTTCCACTAGACTGGGTAGCCCAAAGCCCCATCCAACCTGGCCTTAAGAATCCTGTTGTAAATAACCAGTTATACTGAGATTAATTTGAACTCTGGGCTTCTCATGCAAACCAGGCTTGTACAAGAAGGAATATACAGGGATTTAGGCCTTGCTAGAGGATGCTTTTCGTATCTACTGGTGTGTGAGTCATAGAGCATAGTACAAGAGATAAAGCAGAACAAAGAGAATGTGTGAGGTGTATATATCTGTGGCTCTGGAAAATAAATTTTGCATTGATACTGTGTAATTTATTTATTTAGATAGAAACTGAGATTTGGGCAGTCAAGGAGACAGAAATAGCTAGGCAAGAACTAAATAATTAAGACAACTTAAAAATCAGGAAAAGGGAAAATGCTTGCAGTGGTTTGGAAAAAAACAACAGAAAAAAGACAAGAAATCATTATCTACTACTGTCTACCTATCACAGCATTCTTTAAAGGGAATAAAAGTCATATTTTCTGTGGGAAATTTTCAGATTTACTATAAAAAAAACTTTGATTTTCCATTAGAAAACTAAAATAAAGAATATTTTAAATTACAATATTCTTTCAGGACAGTCCTGATGTTTCTTCCTCCCTCTACAGGTAATTTATGGATTATTCTTTTTACAAATAGAAAGATGACAGTTGTGGGGGCAGGCGGGGGCGGGGATCCACACTGGTTTGGGGAACTCCCCTCCCCTCTAAAAGAATTAAAACTGAGGAGCTTGGTCTTTGCTCAAAATGCTTTACTGGTCAGTAATGTTGTCATTCTGTTTCGCCAGTTCCGTTGTATGGCAAGAAGTGAAGCACGATCTATATTTATAATTATTACTTGCTACTGTTGGGAAAGGAACAGTTAGTTTCCCCCAGTTCATAATGTTCCCTGTCTGTGACATGTCCTGTCCCTTTGGTTTCTCTACAGCAGTTTTGAACAGATTATTTTTAGTCTTATTATTATTTCTTTGTGCCTGTGCTTTCAGATTGCCTTCTGACTTTAATTAAAGTGTCCTTAGGCTTGTGCATGTGAAAAGCTAACAAGTTCACCCAGTCAAGATCACTCTTAATTACCATGCAAAGCAGGAGTTCAAGTGAGGAGAACATCAAACAGTTTTTATGTGACATATGAGAGCTTGACACTGTATTTTGACAGGTCTGTTGTAGAATACAAGATGCCACTAAAATACATTTTAAAAGTAATATCCCAGCTTACATATCCGCCACAAAACAAGCCGATGGTGTAGAGAGCAAGCTGTACAATATGCCGTATAGAGCAAAAGACAGTGGACAGTGTTTGGCATGTTGTTGATGTGTTATATAAACAACGGTACAATCCAAAATACGATGAGTTTTGGTTTTGGTTCTTAGGTGTGGTGACATTTAGAGATGAAGCAAATCTATAGGCCAGTTCTTCAAATCTAGGTGACTACAATGTAGCTGCTTGGTGAAAGATTAAGTGGACCTTCACCATTGACAACCTGCCACAGCAAGAGCTAAACAGTGCAGCCTTTCTAGGTAGGAGTAGAGGGCAACCACATTTTCTGTAGGTTTAACACAGAGAGAAGGCATAATACAACCTCATGTAGGAGTCTATGCACCAAAATAGATTTTTTTTTTCATCTAAATTGTCTTTATGATCACTATAACCTGTAGGTTCCATGCTTCAAGTGTTTAGAAAGCCAGGCTCTGAACCCATTCCTTCCTTTTAGGCTGCAGTTCATCCACTCTAGGCTGAGATTAATCATGCCGAAAGGTTGCATTTTTTTCCCACTGCTTACAAAAGGAGCCAAAGGTGAGTCTCTTAGATGTCAACACTGCAAAAGTCTTCACTTAGTCACATGAAACCCACCAGTGTACAACTCTCTCTCTGTTTTCTATGTTCTATCTTAAAATTTTAGCTCTCCAAGTAAGCATAAAGTATGTAAACTAGTTGAGGAGGAAGACAAGCTGGGACTGGGAGAAAGGAAGAAGGGAGGGTGGATATATCAGTGTATAATACCAGAGCCAAAACAAACAGGTAGTTTTTACTGAAAGCTTTTCTCTTTCCACAGAACGTTTGTTGCCGTTGCTAAAATTGGCTTTTTCTTGGAAAATGTATTGTTTGGTTGAAGTCTTGAGCTATTGCAAATAAGACTGAGAAACAACACAAGACATGTGAAGAGAATGTCAATGAAAAGTATGAGAGGTTAATTTCCAGCTCCATTCGTAACTCACAGTCGTCAGCAATGCCGTGAGCACCCTGCAGTCCTATGATAGCAGGAATGGGTGAGTCAAGTCCTGTGGGCGTGCAAATGACTATACAGAACTCCTGCACGACAAGCACCTTTTATTTCACCCTTCACGGTGCCACTCAGCACTTAGCAGTGACCTCTTCAGTTGCAAGATCAATATACTGAATGAGAAGGGGTGGAGAAAGGAGGAATGCAAGGCAGAGAAAGACCAGAAATGCATGGAAGAACAGAGAAAGGGAGGGAAGGAATGGGATCTACAATGAGAAAAGGGCTCTAGTTTTTTTTTAACAGTTGCACAGAGCCAATCACACATCTTTTTGGTTAAGGGTGATGCTTCTGGAAGATGCCCACTGCATCTCAGCTGCAATTTTTGCATTCCACTGTCAATATGAATGCAATGTTAACAGCGAAATTATTTCATACAGTGCATTGCAGCTTAAATACTTAGAGTTGCCTAGCTGCATCTGAGCTGCAAAGCAGCCACTTGTCTGAGCAAAATTTGGGACTGAATGGCAGAGGTATTCTGCATTGCCTTACAACTCAGGCCAAAAGGAGGCAACAGGCACCAAATTTTGCTTTCTGCTCATCCCTGGCTGAGACAAGCAACAATTTCCTTAGAATTGGCTGCAAGTACAAAATATGCTTGCAGGCAAAATAATGTGCAGAGCCTGGAAACATAGTGTCTCCTATCTTAGAACATCTTAGGCATCCATTATTAGAGGTGTATTTACCTAAACGTATTTCAGCGTGAATTGTTTTGTAAAGGAGTGTATGTAGACAGCATTGTAGTTATTGTAACAGCCACGGGGCCTCCCTGGGTGGCGTAGCACAACATACTCTACTTAATGTTGACACTGTTCAGTGGAACAATTATTACAATCAATTTGATTTCTAATGCGACTTCTCTTGTAAATCTCTGGGTCATTAACCTTAACAACATCAATGTACTGTCAGTATCCAATTCCACCAAATTAGTGTCCGAGGTAATAGGAGAAGGAATGTATTAATGTGTTATTGGTGACTAATAAAGACAACAGCCGTCTGATGTGCTACGAAGAACAGCTGAAGCATGCAAGGGAAGAGGAAGCAAAGTCAGGGCAAATACATTTGGTGGTATATGTCAGGTCATCAAATTAGATGTTAAACAGCTTAACCTCTTTACCATAGACTGAGGAGGACCAGGGATGGGGCTGGGTCCATGGCATACAACAGAACAATCATATGGTTGTACTAGAAAGAAAGGGAGAACACTTCTGACTATGAAAATATTTAGGCCACATCATGCTCCATAACGTAGCTTGCACTTCAGAGAACTCAGGTAATGCTGGGCTGATGTAAATAGGCCTTTGCATCAGTGCCATCCAGTTTATCTTCCAGTTGGCAGGCTCTAAGTGACGTCTTCTGATATTGTTTGAGACGGCTCTTTACCGAGAGGATAGGTGTCACAACACATCACGTCCACCGCCGTGAAAGGAACGCTGACTGCTCACAACCCAGTAGAAGGGGTGCACTGAGGCTCTGGAGGCAGCAACCGAGCGAGCGCTGGAAATCCCACTGACATCCAAGTGTCGGGAGAAGCACCGTGTTTGAAGTTGACTTCTGCCAGCTTGCATTAGCGGAGAATGTGGGTGGGTGACCGTGGCATGACACAGGCAGGATTTGGATTCCGTTTAGTGCCCTCAACATCCGTCTTTACTTTTAATTACCAAATGGGCAATATATTCCTCTTCCAAGAAAAGCTATACTTGAATGACTGATTTAGCATAGAATAATGCTTCAACAGATGTCCCTCAATAATAACAAAGAAAAGCTAAGATAACATTATTTTTATCCCCCACATTCCCAAGGATCTTTATACGTAATAAACCAAAACTACTAGTTCAACACCAAACAGAAATCCTTTAAAATCAACCTTTTGGAGTAGAAGAAAAGGACATGAAGAATTAGTAACAAGTTTAATCATGAAGACAATATTTCTTGAATAAAATAGATTAGGTGCTTTGTTTAGGGATTGGCAGAATCACTAGGTTAATACCTTTTCCTATAGGAAAAGTGCTATAGGATTTTTAAGTTTATCCTATGATTAGGATTCTTTTCTTAGGGCTGAAAAACCTCATTCTGTGTTCTGATAGGGCACTATCCCTGATGCTTAATTTCTATTTTGCAAAAGCATACACAGAGGTAAAGAAAATCAATAATAATAATAATAATAATAATAATCCCTTATATTTTGGCAAAACAGATACTAAATGTGTAAAACTACAAACAAAAGACTTCAGCAAGTTTTATATTACTGAGAACTTTTGTCCTGCACAGCTGATCAAACCCCATGGTTATTTATTTGCTAAAAGTTCCAATTTTCTCCTATCATGAAAACCAGATGAAACGTGTAATTGAAAACTCATAATGAATGAAATTTTAACCATCTCTACTCTCTAAAAACACCCAGAAAACTCTGCTGGGATAGCCTGATACCAAACCTGTCAAATAGTTTCCAATACTATTGATGAATTCTGGATGAGGCTTTTGTACATGGTTAAGCTTATCATTACTCTCATCAAATGGGATTAGTTTCACCTAACTTCAGCCATCTAATAGCTTAGGTGTCTAAAGTAAGATAGTTAAATGATTCTCTTCTATGACCAATACCTTTAGATAAATCCCCCAGGTTGGGAGGGGAGGGAGAGAAGGGGTTGCAGTTACCTGAGTCAGGTAAAGTAACCTGGGGGAAAATAATCGCTCACTGGTATCTCTCCCCATTGATGGAGGAAGGAACTGAGATGATTAGTTCAAAGCTGATTACATCTTTGACTTTTGTATGACTAAATACAGCTCTGAGACAAGTCATACTTCTTCTGATCAATTAACTTGTGTGGCGGGGCAGTGACATGTCATGCAGAACTCTATTGATGGGCAGAAAAAAGTATTTGTACTTAATTAAAATATTATAGAAAGAGAAATAAAAGGTGGGACATAATTTATTGTTTTACTTTGCTGCCATGGGTTATCATTTGGATTTTCTCCCTTTCCTGGATGCCAAAGTAGCGCAGAGTTTACCTTATCTTCATCTTTCTTTCCTTGACTTTTTTAATGCTGCAAGAACACAGAGTTTGACACTTGTATTGTTTTGCCTTAGGCTGCGTCTGCAAGAGAAAATGGAGGCAATAGCTGTACTTTCAGCAATAGGTAGCCTAAGAACTTTTTTTCTTACTCAGGATGAGGCAGGAAGTTTTTATTTCTCCAGGTCATTTCCATGGCATGAATTATGAATGTCATGGAAGTGTGGCTATTACATATTTGAGAATGTGTTAACTGCATAAGACCCACAAGTGGGGACTGAGGAGAGGGAGGATCACACTAGGATCACACTTTAAATTATGTGAAGAAACAGAGTGAATTTTCAGCATGTGTGCAGATTATAATTTTGGTTTATATTTCTGTCATTTAGAAAATAGTGCTGTTTCATTTAATACAAATATACAGTGTTACATGACATAAACGTTGAAAATTAAATATCAATATGAGGTGATTCTTGCTAACTGTAGAACTGTAGTCACATAGGTTAAATTTTATATGAAATCTGTTTGTCCTTAGAGGGAATGGGAATCTTAGAGATATTATAATATCTCGTTTGTTAGAAGTAAGTATAGCATGTCTGGGGTAGTTAGGAGGAGTGGTAGAACAACGGTAGGTCCCAAACACCACCTGTAAAAATACGCCCTGAGCCATCATTTTGGAGCCAGAAAAATCAAGGACAATGCGACCTTGTGCTCAAGACCATATATGGAAATTTCAAGGAGGAGTTCGACCAGCGAATTCGAGGAGGGGGTGCTCTGACGACCCCCAAGACCACCAGAAGACCCTCTACTCAAAAGACTGAGCATGCGCAAGTGGGTGGGGAAGTATTATAATTTCTTGGAAAGTTAATGTTTATGTATAATATTTCTCAGAAATCTAGTGAATATGTATAACAGGTGTGTATTTAACCTGCGCTGTTGGATCGAACAGGTGCGCATGCCCCGTGCACCCAGCGCTGCAATAAAGGAGTGCCTGCTTCTTAACTTCTCATTGCTGTTAAGGAGTTTTATTCCAGATTTTGGTAACAACAGGATATTTTATATATGGATTAATTGGTACGCCAAATATCATAAACAATACCTAATATTTGATAGCACTTTCCTTGAATATAGCACTTCATGAACATTGGGTGGTATTGTCTCTTGAGATTCAGCCTCTTTGCATCACTCAGGAGCTGCAAAAAGATCTGAAGCCATTAGAAACAGCCAAATAATGCAAACCAGCAGATTCACATATACCAGTCTAAACTGGCATAAACCAACACTGCTGTTGAAAAAGGTAGTCGCATCTGCCATCATTTATTCCTACCCAGACTGTAGAATCCAGCCAACAAAAACCCAAGTGTTGAATTGATTAGTTTTAATCAGCTCCCTTAACCTGTTTGGTGTGTGGTTGCACAATGCTTGTGTTGGCATATGGAAGGAGGTGCCGTAGGGACTGAGGAGGATGAGGCTCACTCCTTTATTGCTGCATCAGCTCATGCTGGCTTTAAGTTGAACATGAAATGATGGCTGAAGATCGTTATCACCTACAGATAGAGATCCACCAACAGTGGGGACAGGCTTCCACCTCTATTGTACGGGTTGTGCGTGGGGAAGCAGCTGTAACCGAGCACTTCTTCCATCCCATGTGTTGGCCAAGCTGCCAGTTTGTTGTCTGTTCAGAAGAGAAGTGGACTCTCCCAGTGCTGAATGTTGAAGGGCAAGAAGGGCTGCTCTACTGAAAGAGCTATGTTAGTCAAACACAAAATATTGGGCTCCATGCAGCAGTAAATGAATAAATTTTTTATTGCCTGCCTTATGCCAGAGGTCAGACTCAATGAGATAACCCTCCTTTATGGCCTTAAACTGTATAAAACCAGATAAAATTAATCCAGAGGACACTCTTGTGCCTGTAGGTGTCTGTAGATATCTGCTGTATCTGACTTTTGGTATTTGGGGTCATTTCAATTCACAGGCTCTTATTTTTCTTCCATTATTGGATTTTCTGTCCTTGCAGCTTCCAGTCTTTACGGTCTCATAGGCAAAAGTAATGAGTGAGTAATGTGTACAGCATCTTTCTTCGCTCTCCCTGCCAACCTGGACCACAGCCACAGCCTCCTTAGCTTTAAGGGGTTTTAATTTTCTATAGCCATGAGGAAAATCAGGACATCTCCTGGGCAGAATACAGTCTGCACCTCACAGGTCAGAGGTTATTGTTCTAACACATGGCTTCTCAGGAGGACAGGTCACATAAGGCTCATCTTTCCTTTCTTGGATTAAGAAGAAAGAAGGAATTTTCATCTCTGTCATGGTTCAGAGAAGAAGTCTGAAGGGTCGGGTCTGAGACAATTACAGTGTCCCAGGAAAAAGGTTGAGGAGCATTGCCATACTACTTTTCAGGTTATTTCTGTTTCCACTGAAAAAAAAAAAAAAACCCAAAAAAAAACAAAAAAAAAAACTTGTTTAATCATAAAGTGTGAACTGTATGTGACATTTTGTTGTACACTTGCACCTAATCACAATTGTGTACCGATTATAATGCTTCCTGACAGGTATTAGTGAGTTTTTCTTTGCAGCTTTCGGGAGACATGAACAAGTGTTATTCTTGGGTTTTTGGATGGAAATCAAGGAATGTGTCTTGCCTTATAATACACATTAAGTCAGTCACAGAGTTGGGAACCAAACATACGTGAACTTGTCTCCCTGTCTGGATCTGTAATCAAAGCACCAACTGTTGTTAAATTAAAATCTTAATAATGCCCATATATGTGAAAAACATACACATCTGAAGATGGGTGAAGCAAAATCTATCTGGAAGTTTCTACAATACTTTTTTTTTTTTTAATTTTAAATCTTTCACCAGAAATGCATGACCCATTTCCTAAGTACAAAAAGAAGTGTGGACAGTCAAAGAATACCAACTCATAGAAATAAACGGGAGGGGAGTCTTGGCTCTCAATTACACAGATCCTTTGTCACAGATCAAGTGTGTTCCTTTGGCCTATGAGTGAGATGGTTTTCTTACTAAGTCAGGCACTGGCAGAGTTTTTATCTTCATCACTTTAATGGAGCATGTCCATTATTCGATGAGTTAATTTCAGAGAGGGGGCCAAGTTTGGAAGGATTAACTGCCAGCTAAAGAAACAAAGCTTTCATGATCTCCTGCCTATCTTGCTCGGGGGGGAAATTGATGCAGCTTTCTATGTGTGTGCTCATTTCCAAGTGCCTTCATGAGACATGGCGTGACAAAGGCTGCCAAGTGTTTAGCACAATAAATGGAACCACATTTTAAACACAATAAAAACCTAATGAAACCAGCCTCTTTTAAAGCCACCCACCTTTAGCACAACACATTAGAGGCTTTGTAGTAGAAAAGCAAAAGGAAACAATAAAAGACATTTCTTTATATAAAAAAAAAAAACCAACCCTCTAGATAGGCGTACAAACACAGGACCCTTAGTGGAAATAAAATGACCAGCAGATTTACAGTTATTACTTAAAAGGCAGTACTGGTAGAAGAGGTGCACTCAAGAGAAGCAATCTCCATGGTGGAGCTAAAGATCTTAGGGAAGGAGCAGGCAGCACCTGAAAGTGAGCTGCACCCCTAGAAGAAACATGGAGAGTCAGATTGGTGATCACCACATCAGGAACTGAAGCTGCTGTCAAATGCTTACGAGGCTTTTTTCTTCAGCAAGGGAAGTCAGACAAAGCTTGGCCCTCCGGCCACTGTTTGGACTGGTCCAGCCTCACCTAGTAAAGGACATGGCAGAGGACCATGGACTGGATGATTCAGAGATGCTGTCTGCTTCCAGACTGCACAAATTTATGGTCTCCCAGCAAAGCCTGGTGTACAGAAAAGGGAAGAGGTGAAGGACATGAAAGATGCAGGAGGGGAACGTGCCCTTGAAGTGGTGTTTTCTGAGGTCTCTGAGTGGCACATCCTTGGCTTTAGCACAGCTGTGCTGGTTAGTTACTGAGCCACAGCCCAGGGGAGCAGCACTCCTGATGCTCATAGTTTTCCCCAAAAACAAGGGACAGCAAGTTCCCAAAAGCTGTGATGGAGTAGATAAATTAAGCACTGTCATTATGTATTTTCCTACAGGTAGATCTCAAATTCAGGATGCTAGAAATACTAAAACTGAAGACTGCTATATATGTATTATTGAGAGAGTTTTTTATGTCACTGGTTCAGACAGAAACAAAGACATTTCAGTTCTCTGAAAGCGTTTTTCAGCTTAAATGTATATGTATGTGTATATTCAGAAGAAGATAAGATTGATTAACTGTTCTAGTCTTACCTTCAGCTAAAGGGGAAGAAGTGGTCTTGCTGGGAGTGGTACACTTGTCTTTATCTTCTACTAGTGAAAGGTTTCTTAGGGAAAATTATAAACAATTTATTAAGTTAAAATGGCTCCAGTGCACCTCTAAGTCACACTGATGGCCGAGGTCTGAGAGTCATAAATGGCTTCTCCCTTTCTTCCACATGTCCAAAAAAATACAGAAAAGTGTGAATCACCTATAAAAGCTTTGAAACCGATGTGGCTTCTAAAAAGAAATATTTCTATAGAATTCAGCACAGAGTTGCATAGTATAGGAACAACTTCATATAGTCATAGTATAGAAATGGAAAAATTTTTAGAGCTGCCTTCCCTACATCTCACTCCCAGTGGGTACAAGAAGGCAAGTCAGGCCAATGGGTGTACTCTGGCACTCTCCTGTCCCTCAAAAACTTCTTTCAAATACTGGCTTCGGAGCTCAGGGAGCAGAATTAAGTCTTGCTCTATTTGGAAGTCATTCAAGCTTTTCCTTGTACTATATGCAAAAGATACTAGTCAAATAAAATCTAAGCCTGCCTGACTCCAAACCAGAAGATACGATGATGATATTATCTGCTTCTTTTTTTTTTTTTTTCTTTTGTGGTAACCTATTTTTGTGTGGCCTGAGGGAAATAGTGAGCAGTTAGCTTTCCATAGAAGCTTGCGATACATCAAAAGTTCCCAGACTGACATGGAGCTTCAGTCACATTCTTTTTGGTTTAGTGACAATGACATTTTTTGTTGTTGTTGAGATAGCTTTAGCTTTATTCTTTTCAGAAGAACGGAAAAGTCTTGGAAAGGACTGGATTGAATACAAATCAGTGTCCTGAAGCAGCCTGCAAATTTTCCAGACATCTAGTCTGACACTTTTAGGTCCCCGGGTGTCATCTCTAAGGAGAAAACTAGCAGAAAAGATGCCTGCAGTTTGTAAACAATGGTAACAAGAACATCCTGACAGGAGACTGTAATGTGGTCTTTTTTCTCTTAGTTATTTACTTGCTGAAGAGTGAGATTTTTTCCTCCGGCCACTCCATGACAGAAGGATCCCGTTCTTTGAGCTGCAATAGCATTCAACACTTGCCATTTCCACAGAGATCTGCCTCCATGAAGGGTGCAAAGAGAAGCCCCTGGGGCTGCTGCCTTGACACGCTCCCCTGAAAGAGGGACCTACAGAGATGCAGACTCATGTAATGCGATTTGGCAGTTGCCCCACTGTTTCAGTGGAGCAGCAGTGTTGCACCTCAGGGTCTCCAAATCACAAAGAAGATATGATGCTTTCCAATCTGTGGCTAGTGTAAGGCATCCATGAATGGCGTAGTCATAGCCAGAAAGCAAAGGAGTCACGGCAGTGATGGTTTCATTTAACATATGAAGAAACCCAAGTATAGAGGGTTCCCTCAACACTGGAGACAGTTGTGTGTGTGGGCTTGCTGCTTGGAAAGGAGATACCAGCACCGACTGTGCCATATGATTCTTCCTCCAAAAGATAGAAGATGGCAATGTCCAGCCTGTGCCCTCAGCAGAAGGAAGTACTCATGAGAAGACACAACCTGATATATCACGAACCATGAAATGTGCTTGTTTTCAAAGAATAAGGAGGTTTTCTGAGTTGCTGAATGAACTATTCCTTCAGCGTTCAGCTGCTGTGTTTAACTAGCTTTAACAGACCAGGGAGTTTTCTTACAAATATTTCCACGTAAGTCTTTTCAGTTGTTATGAAATGAATAAAATGTGACTAGATAGAGCCAGCTGTCTTGCAAGCTTCTGCCCATACATTTGCCAGGCTGTGGCTACGTGCAGTACCACCATATAGTATGTTGGCTGGTACAGCTTTGTATCACAAGGCTGAAGATGTGAACTCGCCCTGAATATCTTTAGTCTTGAGGCACACATACATGGTCCCAAATATAGGTGATGCAAATTAATTGTCACCTTCAAGAAGACATGTTGCACTGGCGAGTAGATGGTGTTGCTAACAGCACCTGAATATCCCCTTAATCTTTGTGTAATAAATGTGTTCGTTCAGAGGGTGAGCTTGGTTAATGGAATCAAACATGCACATTTTCTGAGGATAAGAAATTACATTGCCTCATGTCACTTTGAAGACTTTTCACAGACCTATTCATTCAAGGAACCTCACAGACAACTACGTGGGGTGATCAACAAAAGAAAATCCTCTCTGCTTCAAACCTGGGCTTCCTTCAATGGATCTTATTTATGATTATTTCTTCTCTTTCTTTTGTTTCTGAGACTGTAAATTCAGGTTCCATCTGTGCTTAAAAACACCGCGAATAGTCCTTCACTTTTAAGGTGAAAAAGAGATTGGTAGAAACATAAAGTTTGATTTTTAGACTGTCACCACTGATCTAACTAAGTAGTGGAACAGCGTAAACAGAGAGGTCAGAGAATGCAATACTTGCCACTTTCTGACAGAAGGAGATTGTGTAGTCAGATAGCTAGCAATTAAATTTGGATTTTACTTTCAATGGTCAGTGACTTTTCTAAACAAAGTGAAGTAATAGTCCTTTCAATAGGCATCCCCAAGATCTCCCTGAAGGCTCTTGGGAGAAGCTGGGACCCTTGTCTGTTTGTGAGAACATTGATGGTGATGCTAGTGTTGTACCAGTGCTGGTACAGCCCAGGATCAGGAGAGGTTTGCCCAGTCTCTGACCTCCAGCCTGCTCCATCCGACTGTCCCAGATTGTTACCAGGGATATGTTGCCACCACCTGATAACTCTGAGACGACTCTGAAGTGAAGTGAAAAATACTGAAGAGATGTTTGGTTTTCTCAGATCATCTCTCACTGGGCAGTTGTCACATCACAAAAAAAACCCAAACCACCACCAAGAGGTGAACTGTCGCCTGCCTGCCTTCACACAAGAGGCCAGAGGAAAATGAAGGTGCAGACCCAGGAGTCCTACCCTGTGTGAGGGTTCAGGTCAGAGTTGAGGGCACTTTGGCTGGGGGCCGGCCAAGCCAGGCAGGATGGTGGGAGTGAGTGTGGTTTTGCCTTTGATCAGTCCCTGCGTTTTCTTTGGCTAAACTCAGGACTTCAAGGTCTAGAGCTGCCAGTGGAACATCTTTCATCAGCACAGAAAAAAATCCCCTCACTTCCCTCGCTTGCCACTTCCCAACAAACCTGTGAAGCCTGCTGAAACTTTTATAGCAGCTTCCTGCTTGATCCTGAAAACCAGGACTATGCTTAATACACTGCTCAGGTAGAATGGGCCAAATCCCCTCCTGGTGTAAACCAGAGGTAAAATTTTACATTGCATTGCATTTACATCGACCTCTGTGAACACGTCTCAACAGGAGACTTGGTCCTTTCGCCTTGAGAGCTTTTAAGGAACACACATTAATGAAAAAAAAATAAGACAACAGCAACATGAAAGTGCACGTAGGCCTGCAGATTTCAAATCCTTTCTTACCCCAAACAGAGCACAACGGGAAAGATAAATGGCGTTTTGTTGCAAGCAGAGAGCAGATGATAAATGTGTAGAGTTCACGATCTAATGTGAGAAAATGTTTATTTGCTTTGCCTGTGGAAAAGAAAATAAAGTAAATCCAGCTAACTAACAGTGCAGCTGTTTCTCTCTACACTCAGTTGCCCCCACCTGATTGCATTATGGCAAGATCAGCTCACGTCAGGGAAACCCGTTGTTCCTCAGTGCGGCTTCACGGCAGGAGGGCAGGTTGAAGATGTTGTTGTTGTTGTTGTTTTCTTTTCTTCTCCTCTAAGGTGCCTCCTTCTGGTGCACCAGCTTGGTGCTGCTCTTTTTGTGTATGTGGGATTTCATCTCCCCACTCTGTGCTCCATGTTGGATGTCCCTAATGAGATCTTTTGGACTTGGATTTCAGTTGGCAATGGTGACCCCCAAGCACAAAGGTCTGAAGAAATAATAAGATCTCTGAAAGTTTTTTTTTTTTTTTTTTTTTTTTTTTTTTTTTGGGAAGAAGGATCAGGGAAAAAAGACAAAAAGAAAGTAAATTTATTTTCATGTGAAATTGCAACCTCGGTTTAACTTCTTGAAGAGTTTGGGGAGTGGTTTATTTTAGCAATCAGAACTGAACTTTTCACTTAGTTATTAGAATAAAGTAATGACATTTCTTTCCAGTCCACATTTTATACTGCTTTTTTCTCCTTCTTCCCTTTTCAATCTGTACCTACTTTCTCTTTGGAGAAGGAGCTGGGGAAATGAACCATACCAGGCCTCTCTAAAGAGTGATGGGACATTCCCTCTCCCATCCCCTCCTGCATTAGTGTTGCTTTGATTCCAGGCCTGCTAAAGAGTTTCTGAAAGTCCGTACCGACTAATGTCAGTCCGGTTAGTCCTTGAACATAATGCATTGGGGAGTGAATAGAGGTCTCATCCTGATCCCTAGCTGACAATGAACCTACCCTTGAAGAGAAGGTGGTAATTAGCTTCTCTGCTGGCATCCTTAGAAGAAGAAGTAGGGATTGATTGGGCTCTGTAGACCAAATTGCCTACTTGCCACTAAAAGAAAGATCAGCATATTGTTTCAGAATAATGTAAGAAAGGCTGGTGCTGCTCCTATTCAGACAGTATGGAGTGAGATGGATCTTGCGTGGTGTAAGAGAGCAATGGTCCATTGAAGAGAAATTCAATGGGTGATCTTGTCTGGTACAAAGGTTTGTTTCGTGTCATTAATTATGCATGAGGCTCACTCATTTGACCACCATTTCATGCTCGTCTCTCTGTGTCCCTCGCCCAGCCACATCAAGGGGCAAGAATGCACTGCTGTGATGGTTGGCGTGCAGCTTTGTGTGGCTCGTCCAGGTCCCCTGTCTGAGGGTAGCAGCCCTCCCAGGCTCCCGCCTTGCAGAATGAGTCCCATCCCATCAGCATATGCTTTGAGTGCAGATATATTTCGGAGAGCCCAGGGTAAAATAAATAGCTTCAGTGGCAGTTTGGCATTTTTCATGAACAATAAAATCACCACAAAACTTAAATATTCAATGAACTTGTGATCAAAGGGTTTTATTTCTTAGTAAAATGCTGCTTTTTCTTGTTGTACCTAATAAAACTCCTAACTTTTCCCCTCAAAATATTTGTAGATAGTGTTTCTTTCCTGTCAGCTAGCAATCACAGCTAGAATGACAATATTGCTGGGAAACCGCACAAACCACCATGGAACATCCAAAAGCTTGGCTGGCTTCAGCCTGTTTTCTGCACAGCAGGCCCTGACTTTAATATCTCATCTTAACAGAGAACAATTTCTCTGGGAAAAGCAATAATCACACAATTTGCTCACTGTGCCTCTGTACAGTTGCAGGCTCTCAATGGGAAAGGAGGCAAGTCATTTGGATTTCTATTTTAATTGGATGCAGCACTGAAAAAATAGACATTGCTTAAACCTTCAGATGTGTTCATCTTATTTTGGGTTGTGGACCAGCTTCCGTATACTTCAGAGACACCTCACGTTAATGATTAAGCTTCTCAAATGAGCAATATGGGAAAGGAAAGAAAATCAGCTCTTTCCTTCAACAATCCTTTGCGAAACCCAAATCCCAAAGGCAAAAGTGGGAAGGAAGGAACGCCAAGAGGGCAACTGACATGTCATGCTGGTAACAGAAAACATCTTATCATGTGACAAAGGGTCTCACTGGTAAGGTAACTGGGGTGACTGCCTGTATTGGTGTTCCAGGTCATTGTCGATTGGGATGGTGTAAATCAAACCTTTCAAACTCTTCCTAAGACTCCAACTCCTTGGTCCCTGGCACCAGACCTAGTCCTTCAGTGATGACTTAGGAGTTCTTTCTCCATCCCAATCTTCTCCTCGAAATGCCCACTCTATAAATCCCACTTCCATTCCAACAGCTAAATACCATGCCAGTGATTGTATGCTTTCAACATGCTTTGAGCACAGCGGAAAAGCAAAAATATTACAGAAAATCACCTCTGGGAAAACAGGGATGATCAGCACTGCTGGATATTGCCTTCATTGTTCATGCCGTGGGTAGCGTCTCATTTCTTTCACCAGTGGAACCATCTGGCTGTGGCTCCTGTGACTGCAGAGGGCTGGAGACCCTCGCAGGGGACATCACTCAAAGATACAGACTGGAGGGGGGAACACCCATGGAGGTAGAAAGACTGGGGGAGAGGAGGGAAGTAAGAGATTAAGGTAATACTTTAAAATACTTTAAAAACAAAAACCAAACCCTTACTACATGCTAAAATCCTGACTTCTGTCTTATCACTCTCTTTTTGAAGTGTGAATTTAATGCTGTGAAGTGCCTGAGTGGCACCTCTGGGGAGTAATGGTCTTTGTCCCTAGGACAGAGGGAAGAAACCAAGCAAACTTTCTTCCACGCAAGCCTGCAAATGTGTTTCACCTCCAGTTGTGTGGCTTGCTCAGGAGCGACGGGGAGGAGAGCCCCTTCCAAGTAAGGAGCCCAGAGAAACCCCACAAATTGTTTTCCAAATACATGGCGCAGGACCTCTGCAGGAAATCCTGCAGCTCCTGACGCCATCGAGGCTGCAGTGCAGCTGAGTGGTTAAGCACGGGTTAAACCACAAACTAATTTAAGTGCATGGTTAGCTGCTTTGCCAAGTCAGGAATAACAAGCTGGTCACATTTCATGCCCTTGGTCTGGATGAGCAGCTGAGCGGCGCTGGCTGAACCAAGTCCTGCAGGGATGTTTACATGTGCCGGGACAGCATGTTTCACACCACTGTTAATTCCACTGGCATGAAAACTGGCTGAATTTGGAGATGAAACATGAGGCTGATGCGTTTTTCTTTCTGACTTGGCTTGCCACTGGGTTACTAAGTCCAGTGGTTGCAAGAGCCGGGTTGGATGGCTGGTCCCGTTGTCCTGGAGATGCAGCGTTATCATTCTGTTACTGGCTTCGCTCCATCCAGCTCCGTCAGCATCACTCACTGCCACCCTCCTGCGCCCCTCTGCATGTCTCGGGCTGTCTCTTTGAATCTTTCCTCCAGACTGCCTGCTTTTCCTCCAGGCAGCGGCTGCGAAGCGCTGACTGCTCAGACCTGAGTGAGGGCCCCATGCTGAGCGGTGAAGAGCCACATGCGGTTCGGCAGCCGGAGCCTTGGACTCCGCGCTGGCGGAGCAGCGGTGCAGGCCAGGGCTGGCACATGGTTCACATCAAATTGCAGTGTTTTATTTTCCCGAGTTATTTTTATTAATGGCTGTTTCTAAATAGACTTCCTGAGCTGTGCTCGTAATACACTTGCTAGTGTAAACTCCACTGTGTTCACACCTCCAGCTGGTTACATGGATACTGCATTTCTATGTTTCAGATGTCTCTGGATCTGACTTTTTGCTAACTGGAAGCTTGCACTTACTTTGAATTTTCGCAGGAACCAATGAGGAGCTGCATGAACCCAGAAAGCAGCGTTATGTTAACGACACTAGAAAGTAATTTAGATAAAGCTTTATTTCTTATCCCAGCTTGTTTCCTTAAAATGATATTATGTCCCCCAGTTAGACAACACGTCTTGGTTATTTTTTCTGGTGGAGATGAATTAGTTTTTCTTTCCTTTCACAACAGGCCCTGCTGGAAAGATGGGGAAAATCTCTTCAGTAGTGCCTGTTGTGACAGGACAAGGGGTAATGGTTTCAAAATAGAGGGAGGTAGATTCAGATTAGATATTAGGAAAAAATTTTTTACAAGGAGGGTGGTGGAGCACTGGCCCAGGTTGCCCAGAGAGGTGGTGGATGCCCCATCCCTGGAAACATTCCAGGCCAGGTTGGACGGGGCTCTGAGCAACCTGATCTGGTTGGAGATGTCCCTGCTCCTTGCAGGGGGGTTGGACTGGGTGGCCTTTACAGATCCCTTCCAACCCAAACCATTCTGTGATTCTATGATTCTATGTTTCTTATTCTTCATGGACCCACTTTGCTTTCCCATTAGGATATTGCGGCTGACCTATTTCAGAGCAGTGGTCAGCCTTAACTAAGCATTGTACTGTTTCCTTTGGAGATAAGGCAGTAGGTTTTAACATTTCTGTAAAGCTAAGCCCTTCCTTTAACTGGCTTAAGGAGAAGGCTGAAAAATCAGGGATAATGAGTTAAATCCATGGCTAATAGAGTTGAATGCAGTTGACTGTTAAAATTGGATGTTATCATACTTGGCCCAAGTAAATTGCAGCCCTGAGATTACTGGTGAAGACAGGTATGATTTTATGATGTCTGACATTTTTGAACTTTATAGACTCCAGTCCATGGAAATCTAATATCTGAGGAGCATTCACATCTAGTCTATACAGCGGTGGCTCATCGAATGCTGAGTAGTATGCTGCTTGTTTCCAGCTTCTAAGGTTGTTTTAAGGAAAACTAAAACACTTATTATAGCTTTTTAATGGTACTTTCTGCTGGAAGATTTTAGCTGTTGGCACAGAGACATCCTGGTGACTGAGAAAGAAAAAGATGGCTAGTAGGTTCATAATGCAGAGGGGAAGTACCTATATAGAAATTTATGTGCTTGTTTGTTGTCTGCTCTCTACATTTCAAGATCCTTATCCTGGATAAGAAATTCCTTTGAACTTAACGGAAAAATTGCACTAGACAATTTTTTTTTAAATTATTCTATAATTAAAAATTTCAAGGCCAAGAAGAATGATGGAGTTCATCTGCTTTTTGCTTACCACCAGCTGTGAAGAGTTACGCAGTAATTCTTACATCTGCTGTTAAAACTTTGATAAAATAACCAAAAAGCAGATTAAAATCTCCTTCATCCTGAGCAAAGTATTCCAGTGGTTAATTACATATACATGCTCTGGGTGAAGACTGACCTTTGTAAATAGTGAAAATGTTGTTATGGGCAAATTTTTAACTGCACTTTCCCATTCATTTATTACAGAGTCTTTTGAAGAGGAATTTCATGTTAATTCAGTCTTGCGTAAATCTAATGCTTGGGGAAAATAAGAAGTTAATAGCATTGATTTCTTCCAGGTGTACGACGAAAATGGATTTGCAACATTAACTATGCAGCTAATGTGCAGTGTTTTAGAAATATGCTTCATTTACCATTAAACTGGATTTTTAGTGGCAGAGGTGAGCATGAAGGTATGGCTGAGCAAGGCATCAAGTAAAAGGAAAAATCTTACACCATCGTCTGCTGCCCATGACTGCTGTTCCACACCACCCACCTGAGGAGAGAGCCAGACATCATCATCATCATCAGGGAGAGAAGGGCCAAGGGCAGTATTTTGAAACAGCTGAGAGAGAAATTATTGTATGAGTAGGCGAAGAATATTGTGATAAAAGCACAGAACAAAAGGAAAATTCCACCCAAGAAAAGTATCTGAAATAACCAGCAGTCCCCTTAGAAGCAGGAAAGTGAAGGATTTGGAAATTACTAAGTTACTTTGTACTGTTCTTGCTGAAGTAAAATGCTGTTTCATTTTTCTGCTATCAGATAGCTGGTTTTATTGTGCATAGAAATGAATCCACATCTCTGCCTAGATGACTAGCTCGGATGAGGTCTGATAGGTATGCTAATCTGCATCTCAAAAGCGAAGGACCTGGTGGCATTCAGACATGGCCACTTCTGTTTCCCCAGTCCAAATGAGCAAGTACCTAATCACAGGGGTTGGTTAGTAGAACACATTTAGATTGAAAATGAATTCGTAAATCAGAGCCCTTTTGAAATTCCTTCTCACTTACTCTTTACTGAAATATCATGTTGCTGGAAAAATCAGTTTATTGTTGGAAACTACACAGGTGCCATATTAAGAAATGCACAGTCTGAGAAAAGTGGTTTACAAATCCATATGCTGTATCTGAGTATTGTGTGAACCACCAATTATCCTCCAACAGTGCCTACTAGCAGATGCCTAAGGAAAAACTGTAAAAAAACCTCCATTCAGCTTCCTAAGGTACTTTTTGAGCCAAGTATAGTATTGAGAGCAATTTGTTTAATAGCTGCCGATGGACCAAGGAAAAATAATAAATATTTAGGATGATTTGTTTGAAATCAACTTCCTTTACACATCTATGAATTAACGTCTTTGGACTGTTGATGGCAAAGCATGAACCACATGAAAATGATTCAAAATTACATCAAATCCTATAAGCAATATATATCTTTGAATATTAAGCAGAGGGCATTGAATAATAAGACCAGATCAACTGAGCAAAGAGGTTAAGGAAGGTACACAAGTAAGATGCATGAATAACCCAAGAGATCCATCTTGGAGAAGAAAGCACATGAACATAAACCAAATCTTCTGCAGAACATATACAATAGAACTGATCAGGAAGGAGACATGGCCAAGCACATAAAAAAATTCTGAAAAGACAAGGCTTTCTCAGAATTCATTTAGATAATATGTTAAACCATAAGCTTAATGCCAACTTTGCTATACATTTCACTGTGAGAGTAGGAAAATGTTCCAATAAAAAACATTCAAGATGTCTTTGAAACAGCCATGTCAGTCTATAACTGTGTCAAAGCTGCTAATCCTAGAGTGAAACAAATTGAAATTTCTTATCTTCCAAAGTCCAACTCTAAATGTGAGACCTAGACTGCGTCTACACTTACTCTCTGTGACACACCGGAATATGACAAGTATGAGCTGTGATTGTACCTTCCACACTAACATGACATTTTTTAAAGGCAAATAAGGATGTACAGTCCAAAGAAAATTTCTGTTATGTGAGTGCAGAACTGAAAAGTTATCAGTGATTTATTGTCAGTGAGGTTCTGCAGTGATGTGCCTAGCATTGTAATATTTTAATTAATGACCTGAATTCTAGAAGAGTAGGTATGCCTGTTGAACTTGCAAATGATGTGAAACTGAAGAGAAATGGAGGATGCAAGCCTCCCTGAGGTTTAGAATTCAAGCTGATCTTGTAAAAATTGATGTAATGACCTGAAGAGAAAGGATACGCTCCAGTTAAAAGAATGGGGAACAACTGTGTAAAAAAAGTCAGCTATAAAATTTCAGGATGGACAATGGCTTATTTAGCCCTGCACAAAAGGTCTGTCACAGAAAATACCAAGTTGAAAAAAATTAACACCATTATTGGTGATAAAAAAGAAACTACTTTATTGGGATGCATAAATAGACAAAATAAGCATATGTAATAAGCATTGTTGAAACTTCAGCTGGACAATTTTCTTCTGTTTTGCGCACGACAAATGAAGAAAGTTGGGAATTGAGGAGGCTGGAAGAAATTCAAGAGAGGGTAACAGAAATGATCTGAGGTTTAGAGATGAAAAGCTGAAGAAAACTAAAACAACTGAAGTTATTTAACTTATAATGAGACAAGAGTAGACAACATAAGAGTATTCAAACACATCAAAAATAATGTATTAAGAGGAAGAAGTAAAGTAAGAGTTGTTGTCCCTGTTTCCCAGGTGTAGGATAAGTAATAATGGGCTGAAATTGCAGCCAGATTTCTGAAAGTCTAACAGTATTATGATATTTATTATTGTATTATATTACCTAGGGACATTGTGCAAGTTTTCAATAAGAAGTTAGGCAAACATCTGTTTCAATCATGTAATGGATTTATTTCTGTTTAAGGCGTGGGAATGGACTATACAGTCTTTCTGTGATGCTTTTTCTGTCCTTAACTCTGTAATAATAGTGGTGAAATGGGAAATCAGGCACTCTATAAGACAGAATTCATTCAGAGAAAGTTAACAATTTCTGTGAGTCCTTAGATCAAAGATGGAGACTCTACCATGTAGAAGCTGAATATCATCCAGGACTCTACGCATATAGCTTGTTACCCTACTATATTTTGGGGATGTGATGTGTTTATGGAACAAAAGTAATGTATACACTAACAGGAGAGCCAAGAAATATGTCAAAAACTCTTGTTCTGTCCTCACCAAAAGTTTCCTATAAACGCGCATATTCAAACTCTCAAGAGTTTATGAATGAGTAACTGGTCTATAGCAGTGCTGTGAAACTACTCATTGCCATGTTCTTTATGGAACCAATAGCTGAAAAAATTGCAATAGTGGCAATTAATCATAAAGATTTTTTTTTTGTACTTCTAGTTTTTTTCAAGGGAAACAAGAGTTCCATAAGGTCAAATCTCCTACAAAACTACTTTTGTTGGGGAAATGTAGCAAGACCATTTGTCAACATTGAGAATGCTCATTTTGACTGAAACTAAATTACCTAGGGAGCCAAAAAATGATGAATTTACAGATGGCTGATGTCAAGGCAAGTTGTCAGATTCTTTTCCCTGGCCTTTTCTACCAGAACAAAACAATGTTGAATTGATACCTCACACACCTTTTCTCTCCTTTCCTCAAAGCATCTAACGAATAACAGGCTAAAAAAAAAAAAAAAAAAAAAAAAAGCATATGGTCAATATAACTAAATAATCAGAGTATGAGATTTGCAATTTAATGTACGCATATTTTCCATTATAAATGTTTTTTTTTAATAGTCATTTTTAGAGATGATATGTTTTGTTTATGTATGATTAATTAAAAATGGTTATCCCCGGCTAGGAGAATGAGAAACAATAAATGGGCTATAAAATCTAAACAAGCACTGCCTTTTCTTTAAATAAGACTATTTACTGCAGTGTAAAGGATATATTGAACCAGACAAAACAGATAGTGAAGGCAATTTAGCAAGTATAATAGCAAATTCTACTCAGCAAGAGGTATACTAACATCCTAAACCACCTCATTTCTGGTTTATGTGGGTCTTACATTAACATGAAAAATGAAATAACTTAAACTATAAGATACAAACTTTTGGAAAAAAAAATCTTTCTCTTTCCAGTCTTATTGCATGGGAAACAATCAGTGGATGATCATCACTTGTGCCTATTGACGAAAATCTGGACTAATTTACTCTGTTTGACTGCACACACCATGTTTCTCTATACACTCACATATTAACACACTCTGCAAGAAAATGTCTTATCCCTCAACATGGAGAATCTTTGCTCACTGAAATTGATGGAAATCTTAAAACTGGAAAGGAAACAGAAAGCATGTTTATAGGTGTAATTCTGTCATGTGAAAGTATTTTAACAATGACATAACTATTCATTCTCACTGCGCAGTTTGCAGTCACCTCTATCCATTCACAAGAAGTCTGTGAAGTCTTCAGAGCAGGGCTGCGTAATACCTGGCCTATCCTGCATTTGAACTGTTTATTTTCCTATCATCTAGATCACAAAAGACTTTGAAATCATCCTCTACAAGTATCTATGCATTGACAGGACTCAGTAGATAACAAGGACAGTCATAAATTGCCAGAATGTGACTATTATAACATACTGTCTTAAGTCAGTTCACCCTAAAGCAGGGCTTCAGGTGTGATGTTCCAGTGAGATTTTGGGAAGTTAAAATCCATTTTGTATACAACATATTCTATCTTGTGTACTAGATACCTGTGGCTGCATGTGTCATATGTGTGTGTCCTTTTCACTAGAGGTCCTGTAATGAAAATCCAGTGTATGATTTCCATCAATCCTCATCCTTCCTTCTTTCTCATATTAGCTTTAAAAAAAACCAAAAAACTTTCACCTTAAAACAAAAAACCAACCAACCAAACAAACAAAAAAACAAACAATCCCAAACCGCCCACCCAACAGCTATAATGGCAGGCACATATAATGAGCTGTGTTTATAACCTGTTTTGAATTTGGCCAAGCACACAAAGTATCTCTTTTCTATTGCAAAGACAGGTGAAATCTCCATGTGGAAGTACTAATTTACTGGTACTCCTTCTTCTTAGGGTTCTGGAAGGAAAGAAGAGCTTTGCCCAGGGTTTATCTCCATTAAACGTGCTTCAATCATGCAAAGAGTCCAGCAAGTCCCTTCTTTCACTCTCTTTCCATCTTTCACAGTGCAACCAGCAACTTACTGATAGGCAGAAAGTGGGTAGTGGATTAGGTACGTGTTGTAAAAGTGACTAGTTTCCCCTAGAAATTAATGAATAACTGTAGCACTGGATGTGTATGTATAGAGGGTAGAAGGCAGCAATGTGTGAGAGCTATTTGAACTGGAAGAAGAGTCAAGGACTGCGAATTTCCAAACTCCATGTCACTGTCCTTCTCTTGGGATAGATGTTGGACTGAGACTGTAGATGATCAGATGACTCCTATAATCATTGAGAATGATAAGCAATCCAGATCACCTGTATTCTAAATCAGCATCCAAAGGAGCTTCCTTCTAGTCCACGGAGTTCCCAGGCCAACTTTGCTCTTTAATTGAATGCTTCAGTACCCAGAGTTAAGGAGAAATGAAGACTACTACTATTGGTACTACTACTGGTAGTTTAACATGGTACCTTTCTAATATTAAATAAGGACAAGTTTTTTTCCCACTTAAGGACTAGAGAAATCATTAGCTCTTAAATGTATTTTCCATAGGATATTAATGTCAATAATATTTTACTTAGAACATACGCTGAAAATAAATATGCATATCTAAAACAAGATGAAAGATGAATTGAGCACCCAAAAGTCTGAAAATTAGTGAAGCCTCATTACTGAAAGAAGATCAAGGCCAAAGAAGAAAACAAAAACAGTTTTGGAGACCACTTATATTGTAGCACAACTAGGACATATAGAAGAGGATGTATCATTATTTGGATCAATAGAATCATAGCATCATAGAATCATAGAATGGTTAGGGTTGGAAGGGACCTTCAAAGGTCATCCAGTCCAACCCCCCTGCAAGGAGCAGGGACATCCCCGAGTAGATCAGGTTGCTCAGAGCCTCATCCAGCCTGGCCTTGAACGTTTCCAGGGATGGGGCTTCCACCACCTCTCTGGGCAACCTGTTCCAGTGTTCTACAACTCTCATTGTGGGACTGAAGTGCGCTAGTTTCCATGAGAAACATCAAGTCTTGCACAGAGATTAGTTTTACTCATGACAGCTATTATCCATGACTTACAGAATTAGCCTTATTTGCTGTTTTCCATATTTGGGTCTCATCTTCCAGCTGGTCTCATTCCAGCTTCTCCTATTGATCTTACTGGCACTTGAAACTTATTACAACCACAAACAAAATAACTATCCTTATTCTTCAGAACATCACAGTTTAGTTCTGTGAACAATCCTTTGTTATCCTTCTTTTGCCCCAGACATGCAATATTCTCAAAATGGCACTTTTCCGTTCAAATTCAAAATCAAGTATTTATTCAACACATTTTGTCAAACTTATTTCCACATCTGATTTTAACTAATAAAGCAGTGCCCCAATGCTCCACATCCCTACAATGCAGTTTTTCTCCTAAAACTACAGTTGAACATTTCTTCTTTTTGCTCTACTCTCCTGAAAGCTCAGAGTATGAAGATGAACCAGCAACAACCCTGTGGACAAGACAGTTCAGATGATACTCCAGCATGAACGCATACATATACACTTCTGAGTGGGGGACGTGTAGCTTGGATAGACACTGAGTTGACACCGGACTGCTCAAAAAGACAAACCTTGCTTGCTTAGTTCTCCCTTCTCCAGCTTTAATGCCTTGCCCTCAAACCTCAGTCCTCTTATCTGCTGTTACAGCTTCTCACATTGCCTCTGTCAGTTCCACTGAATAAATGATGTCATCCTTGTCTGCTCGAATGTTTACTTCTTTCTGCACTGCCCTTGGCACAGAACACTCTACCCAAAACTAATCCATCCTGAAAGTCATTTTTCTTTTCCTTCCGATCTACCCTCAAGGTCTGCAGTAAAATGGTAGCTGCAAACGGCTAAGCAGATGCTAAGAATGTAAAAGCTTTTTAAAGTATTTGCCTCCTGAAGCCAACTCTGCAATCTCAAAGTGAGCACCTAAACTCCCAGCACAGACACAGGAAGACCCGGGCAACTCAAGATAGGACTGACTGCAAAAAGCAGAACAGGGAGATGATTAGCGTTGGCCTGCTGAACAGGCAGCTTTCAAACCCGCTAAGGGCTGGTGCACGCCTGAAAAAACACCACAGTCTTTGCGTCTCGGTTATCTTAGAACTTCAAGGACATGCCACACACCACTCTCTGATCAAAGCCCAGAGCCTCGCGTGAAAAGAAGCCAAGAAAACGGTTTTCCCTTACAATGGAAGGAAGTGGTAACAGCAGCTGCAGCTGATGCCATGTGTTTGTACACCAGCTCACTGGCCAAATTCTTCCGCCAGGAAAGAGGAGTGACAGACTCACACTCAGTTTCTTCACATGCCGGAGAACATCCAAGCCTCTGCCATGCTTTAAAGAGAGCAGTAGACAAAACTTCCTCTGTCAGACATCTCCTCTAATAGATACATAATAAAACCATCGTCCTCAAAACCCACTAAAACAAATAAGGGAGAGAAAGAGCTCACCTGTGAATGTAGATGAAGCCTGACCAATCAGGTGGGAATGTGTTGAAATCCAGTGTTGAAAACCCGGGGAGCTTCTAAAACCAAAGGAAACCATTAGATAGTTAGGGTGGCAAGGACTTAAGTCCCAAGACTACCCTAGATTTTCTCCAGGTTTATATCATTTGTCCTGTAGAAGACTGGAGAAGGTAACCTAGGTTTCTAGCATCCCATTTTTTAATTCTTTCTCTTTTAAAATGCAACTACTTTGTATTTCTAAGTTGATCACTGCTCTTTGGAGGACTATGTATTTATACACTGTCCAGTATAACGAGACTGTAAGCTAAGTGTTTTGGGAAGGACTAAGACAAATTATGCAGAAGATAACAGAGAAATGAAGAAAAACTGAATCTGGAGCAAAACCCCACATCTTCTCCGAATGTTTGTTCCTTCTTTACGAGCTCTGTTGTACTGTGTGATCCTGTGCAAGGTTCTGAGTGTGCTCTTCACTTGACACAGCATAATCCAAACAAAGAGCTATTTAAGAGGCATTTTCTCTTTGTCTTCTTACTTACATGTACCAAAAAAACCACCAAGCAAGCCATTCAAATAAAGTATACTCCTTCCATTTAATTGAATTTACTGATTTCAATACAACTACAGATTCAGCACCATTATTTAATTTCAGGATTTAATGAGTGTCATCAGATCTCCTTAAGTGGTACACATGAGGCTGATGAACTTGTGCCAAGTAGTCCTAAATTTCATTTAACCAAAAAAAAAACGTTTAGCTCTCTTTCTTCCCTTTACCTATATGACACATTTCTGAATCTCTCTGTGCCTTACATCTGTAGGAAAATGTTCCCTTGTGTATGCAGGCCCCTTACACATTCAGGGTCGTTGCTTGCCCCTTGTTCTTCCTTGCAGCTTCTGCTCATCTCACACAGAAGCAGAAGAGAATGGGTTCTACAGGGATTCAGCTAGTGCATTTTCTCAAGATATATATACCTGACTGGGGTGTCATTCACTTCCGTTGATCTTGATGTGGCAGATATAGCATGGTAGCTATCCCCACACAGAGACATTTCATGGTTTATCAGTGCAATTGTTCAAAGGCTCCGTCCTTCCTCCGAACTGTTGTACTTCCATTCACGGCCTAAGTTTTAGGTGATAAGGGCACCTGATGTATGAAAACTCACAGTACTCCTGCACAGGACAGAAATGAATGTAACGTTGAATGTGTTATTCAGAGTAATTAACAGAGATTAATAACAAAATATTTCAGAGACCCAGTCTCCACTCTTTGATCTATAATACAAGGCCATTCTCCTCTTTAAAAAGGGCATCATGCTAGTATTAGCTACTTTAGCTTTAAACATTAAAGAAATATTTGTAAAAAATTTTTGATATCCTAACAATAATTCAATCTCAACTCGCTACCATCTATGTGATCAACTTAGCTAGATACTGTCTCAGAAATAGCTACAAATTTTACTTTCTGCTTCCTTCCCAAACTATGATCATCCCTCATTTTTCCTTCAAAAATCAAGAAAGTATTCTCAAAGATAATAAATGATTAGCCCAAATCAACATTATGTTTTTTTCTTTTTCTGTAAAAATGTTACCAAAAATCTAACCTGCTTATAGAAATGGAAGATAAGACCCTAACGAGGTAAAATTGGGATCAATTATAGCAAATAAATGTCTTTCTTTAAGCAACTTGAATGTAACTTTTGGGACAGAATGAGGAAACAATAAATTGCTCTTACTTTGCAGCATATTTCACCAATACTATAGAGAACTAATTTAAACAAGGAACTAGAGCTGGTGAAAGGGATGAAAAGCAGGAGGAAAGAAATATTGATAAGAGCGGATATGTGAAATATACGTAGACAAGAGGTAAGGAGTGAAAATAAGGGTCTTGGAGAACAACGGCACTCTGTAAATGTATATTATATCATGACCGTCTACTCCTAGGTCAAATTTAGTCTCACAGACAGCTATGAGAGGAGATGTTAACTCTAAAGTCTGCTTGTAAGTTATAATTGTATGTTTGTTGAACAATAAAGATGAAAAATCTGCAACGAGTGTCAACCCAAGCACATCTTGGTACAGAATTATTAGTTTAGATAGCAGCAATACAACCAGACTGCATGACTCTGTCCCTTAGGTGAGATAATTAAATGCATAATTACACCATTTCTGATTTCAGAGCCAGCTCTCTTGATGCACAGCCTGGGGTCATTTCACCAGGGTCTCTATGCGGATAACTGGATCATATGGTATGTATATGCTGTCCACGGCACTGGAATTACGTAGAATGAATAGAAAATCAGAATATTTTAACTAAAAATTCTTCCCTTTTCTGTTGTAATCACAAGTATGCAATCTAGTACTGCTATCAATACTCAACATATTGGATGTTATAATCTTATGGGGGTTTTTTTTGTGGAAGCAGTGGACAGATGTGTTTTCTGAGTCAGTATCTCAGCCCCGTCTGATATACTTTTGTAAATATTTTAAAATAACTTTTTTTTTTCTATAAAAGGAGTGTTCATTGCCTCTTTCTTTCATTGTCAGCTGCCAGTCTGTACTGACCACTGCTGAAGGTACTTCCCTGACAACGAATTTGTTTACATTTAAAAATCAAATCTAGCTATGTTATTGAGCTCCCAAGCTGATGCTGATGAACTATTTTGATACTGCCACTACATCATTCAAGTATGAAATACAAGGCATTTGCATTGAATTTCTCCAAGCTGTGTTCTAATTAGAGCAGCAACCCTGTCTTTGGCTACAAAATGAGAATATTGCTTTTCTTGCGTCAAGGATTTTCCCATAATTACATATTGCTCTCTCTTTAGTGATAGGTCTTTTCTAAAGAAGCCTCCTGCTATGCACATCCTTTGGAAGGACCTTTGTGTGGGTTTGCAAACAGAATGCAGTTAACTATTATTTCCTCACAGAGCCAAGCTGCTTTGGGCACGGTATTTGGTGCCTGTGGCAGTCATGATACATCCCTTGGAAGATCTAAAAGTGTCATTTTGGATAAAGTACACTGCAGTTGCTGTATAGGAAGCTGCCAGGTGCTAGGCTTTTCTTTTGTTGCCTAAGAAGGGGAGCAGAAATGTCTCTTCCCTTGGTCTTGATTTTGTATCTGAAAGTAGTTTAAAATTTGCCAGTAATGTAATGGCAATAAGGACCATGGAGCCATTTGGGAACCTGAAATTGTGTATTCAGCTGTGTCAATGATACACGTTGTCAACTATGCTGAGATGCTTCTTTTCTGTTGTATTTCTGCTGCTTCTGATCTGCTGCCTATCTTCTCCAGTCAGAACATGATCTCACCCAGGAACTTAACTGCTTGTCTCCTATCGCAGTGGTACCTTAGTGTTGGGTGGGATCACAGAAAAATAATAAAAGAAATCTAATTAATTCAGATAATCTGATATTTCACATATTTTGGATATCCTGGCCTCTTAACTGACCCTGACTGAATGTACCTTCTCTTGACCTTGATCAGATCTTGAACATGACCAGGCCCAGCTGTTTCAGTAAAGCTTGAAAGAGAGACTACTTGGAGACTCCATGGAGAAACAGAAAGTAAGAATAAACCTAGGAACCATGACAAAATAGACAGAAAATGTGACGTGTCAGAGATGAGATGGTAATGGAAGAGTCCATTTTGTCCGATGACTGTACTGCTCTTCCAGTGCAGCTGGATTTTATTCTCCTCTACCAAAGAATAACACATTGCAGTGTCACTTCATGAGAAACAACTCTATACGCCTTGCGTCATCTGGAGGTCCCATTTTCTGCTTTTGCAAGAGTCCTCTAGCAAGAGATTAACACTGTGGTTGGTGGCTGAATACTGTGTGGTTGGCATCCAGCTGGGTGTCGTTCCAGAATTTCCTCCTCCCCTCTCTCGACCCTTCTGATGTATTAAAGTCTGGGTGCTTATTCCAAATCATCAGACCATATCATTTAACAATGTTTGGCAAGTTTTATTTATTAAATATTTTCCAACAAAAGCCTGTAAGGCAACAGAAAAGTAAAGCATAAAATACATTTGACTTAATTGGCAGCAGCACACTGCATGCGTCAGAAGGAATTAACCTCCAATAAAGCAGGATGTGCAGGAAACACAATGTACTAGTTTGATATGGTCTTTCAAAGCTACCACTTCCTGGAACAGAGGCAGAAACACAGGTTGGCTAAGCCTGGAAAAGGCTGTTGGATTTATGTACATGCAATAACTCTCCAAAGACTCCACACCTGCACAACTAGAAATCTAGCAAGAAGGAATTCAGGATTCTCTTGCCATGTCAGGGATTTCATATTCTTTTTCCCTTTCATGATTGAATCCAAGGCAGATGGAGCAAAACATTTATGCTTCACCTCCAGTGATTCACCCACAATGTCCTTGCCCAGTCTATGACCTGAATATCAAAGTAGTCAGTCCAGACAGCTATAGTATTTGGGACACCCTTATCAGTGAAGATATAAATAAATGACTGATCCAAAACTTCATAGTTAGTATCTTCAGAAACTCACCCAATGTGAACAGACGTGCTTGAGAACTATTTATAGAAAACTGAGAAAAGAAAGGATTTCAAGTTATTTTTTGAGGTAATGAAGGATGGACAGGAACATATGGCTGCAGTAAAGAAGGACAAAGAAACCCTTGCCCTGGTTTAAAGATTCATTTTTGCTTTGCTGTATAAATGACACGGCCTCATTTTTCATGGTTAAAAGAAATAAAGAAAGAAGCTGACTTGGAGAGAATGTCCTGTGATGAAAGCCTTGATAAGGATGTTCTCTAGTACAAATTGTACCTTTCCACAGCCTTTTGGTAAAGTTAACAATTAGTCCTTCAATGAATGCAAGCACCACTCATAGTAAACTGAGGCCTGGGGTTAGGAACTTCTTGTAATATTGTTTAAAACAGGAGTTGATTAGTTCCTATTTCTACTCAATAAAAATATTAAACTTCAGTTTGGCTGACTGGGACTAGGTTTTGGAATTCGAAGTCAGGTAAACCCTTGTTCTTCTAACAGCAATTAATCATCTACTTAATTTTAAGGTGTTTAAACTGTATTGATGTCAGTGGAAATAAACCAAAGGTTAAATGCAAGTTCTTGTTTACATTATATCATGAATTTCCATAAGTGTGTGCTAATGTGATTTTCTGAATCGAGATGACAGCAATTCAGACCACAGAGAGGCTGTGTAACATTGTTCCCTCCTTTTTTTTCAGGAGGAAAAAGAAAAGTCATTCTTGACTGATAGGATCTGGTCCCTCAGGGTCACTCTGGCCATTCTGGAGATAACATTCTGGTGAACCACCATTTGAAAACAAAATAAAACAAAAAACCTTACCACAGTATCCTGAGCAAACCCCTAACAGCTGGCTTCAGGTCAGATTCTCATTTTTTATTTTATTTACAGTTTCACAAAACTCACCAATATCCATATCCTGGAAAAATTGTGTCCAATAGGCCTCTCAACTACCTCCATGGCTTCTTTTAAAAATATTCAGACAACATTGAGCTATGTATGGCACTTTAAAATGGAAGTACCCAATAGCACTGGACAACTTGGACAATATGGCCCTCATTTTCTCAGTGTTTCAGTTACCCCTTTGTCGTAGTTCAGCCCCAAACAGGACCAGACTATGCAGTGTCTCTCTCACTGCTCCCACCCTCCGAGGGAATAGAGAGAGATAATATAAGAAAAAAGGCTCGAGGTTTGAGATAAGGACAGGGAGAAAACCTTAAGGTTACCGTTATGGGCAAAAACAGACTCAACTTGGGGAAAACTATTCATTTATTTCTAAAACTAACAGGAGAATGAGACAAAGAACAAGATAACCTCCCCCCACCCCTCTCTCTTCCCAGGCTTAACATTATCTCTACCTCCTTCCCCCCCGAGCAGCACAGGGGGGAAGAGGGAATGGGGGTCGCGGTCAGTTCATCACATGCTGTTTTACGCCGCTGCTTCATCATCGGGGGAAGAACTCCTCACATTCCTCCCCTGCTCCAGTGTGGGGTCCCTCCCATGGGCCACTGTCCTTCATGAAACTGCTCTGGCGTGGGTCATCTCTTCCACAGGGTGCAGTCCCTCCAGAACGGCTGCCCCAGCGCAGGCCCTCCATGGGCCACAGCCTCCTTCAGGTATCCACCTGCCCCGGCGTGGGGTCCTCCCCGGGCTGCAGGGGGATCTCTGCTCCTCTGTGGGCCTCCATGGGCTGCAGGGGGACAACCTGCTCCACCATGGTCGTCACCACGGGCTGCAGGGGAATCTTGGCCAGGAGCCTCATTACTCCTCCCCCTCCTTCTTCACTGACCTTGGTGTCTGCAGCTGTTCCTCACAACAGGCTGGCAGACGCCTTTCAGGATCCTTTTTACATCTTATTCACATCTCATCTCCTCTCCACTTCTTGCAGCTGGGCCAGGCCGAATTGGGGCCCGTTGGCCACCCGGCGGGAGGCCAGAGGGTGTGGCCTGCAAGGCCTACAAGGCTCGTGCCTCCCCCTCTCTGCCCCCACTCAGCTGCTTCACATCTCTCTTTTTTTCCTGTTTTACCCTTCTTAAATACGTTATTGCAGAGGTGTTATCACAGGACATTCTGCTACCAATTGGCTCGGCCTTGGCCAGCCGCATGTCCGCCCTAGGCCTGGCTGAGTCCACTAAACAAAGGGGAGCAACTTCTAGCAGTTTCCTACAGAAACTTCCACCTTAGCCCCACCCTCCCTCACCAAACAAAACCAGAACACCCTTCTAACAAATGGAATTGCACAATGGCTTGGTTTGGGGCACAGAGCACCTTGCATCCCCATGAGAAAGTAAGTTGCTGAGACTTGTGGCAGGTCGGATACTTGAGGTACCTCTTGAATCAGCACAAATTGTCCAAGGAAAGCTATGGGATCAGCAGCACCCAAACATTATTGTAATATCTTTGATGTATACAAAGCTAAGTACATCTGTATCAGAGAGGGCATCTCCTTGAAGTCCCATCTTTGTAAGCAGACTTCTGTACAACTGTTGTCTCTGTTGTCAGATCTTTGTGGTCATTTGCTGATCCTTGACCAGGATTTTGGGAAACCTGTATCAGTAATGCAAGCAAAGTAAATTTTACTTTTTGCAGTAACTATCTATTTATCTGCAGTTTAAAAAGAAAGAATTGAAGACTAATGGTCACTAACTATGTCCTGATGGCAGCTGCTTAATGAGGATAAATGATGAGTGCTGTGTCAGCTTAGAAAGCAGCAATAAAGTCCCAGTAAGCAAGCAGCCTGCCTCTTCCATCTTCTGTCACAAAATCCATTTTTATACTCTCTCCGTGACCCAGATCTTCACATCCTCCAGCCTCTCCCTCTCCCTCCCTTCAGTGAATGTCCTTTTATGTTTCTGAACTCATTGCTTCCCCTTCAAGTGTGCTGCTTTACCTTTTTTTTTCTGTTTTCTAGAAAACTAAGCAGTGCCCTCCTTTATCATTATCTTCATTACAGCTCTGCAATATCATCGTTTGCTTCCTTTAGAGACCACTTTTCATCTCTTTTCTAATCGTGTTCTTACCATCCTCTGAAAACGCTCACCCACGGATGCTCTTTGTGTGTTCTCTTCCTTGCCTTTACCTTGCAGAGGCTTTCACAGTTTGTCCTTTTTAACTAATTTTCTGCTTGATATACTGGCTCTCTGGGTATATAAACAGAGTATCGGGCAAGGCAAGTAGAGGATACTGAGGGTTATTTGAGTCCACAAACAGTATTGCAGCATGCTAAATCTGGGAGAAGCAGCAGGGAATTTGGTTCCCTTGAGTCAATGACAAAACTTCTATTGATTCAACTGGAGCGTTATTTACCAATAATATTTGTGGGGCAGTTTAGGAACTGCCAGATACGAGCATTTGGGAGTAGAATGGAGACAGACAAGAAATTTTTCATGCCTTTTCAAAGATGCTCAAGGCCAATCAAACAATGATACCAGAGATTTTTCCCCTTTTCTGGAGCAGGTCACCTGGAAAAGGACAGAGAGATTATAGGGTCCCTGCTCTGCGCTTTGCGTGGATAACTTCTAGAGATCCAAAGGGGATAAATCCCACCAGGTAAACAGAAGCCATACAAGCCCCACTTGTTTCAAGCACTGCAGAAAAAACACTTCCTATATGGTTCAATTATGCAAGGCTGATGTTCTGCATGTTACCTGGGACTTGGAGAATTTTTTTCAGAATTTTTCTGAAGCACAACAGAATCTTGAGAAGAAGTAGTTATTAGCACTTAAATATCTTCCTGATCCACAGGAAACTATGTCTCATCTTCTTCCCCAAGGTCTCTCTGCTTCTTTTCCCCTCTGCTTTCCACCACAGCTCTTATAAAACCATGTTGATTTCACTATTAGTGTTGCTGAACCAGTTTTCCAAACATCTGATTTTTTAATAAAGGTCTGTTTTATCAGTAGGACATTTCTTCCAGGCAACAAACAGCAGTAGTTTGTATTACATCATATTACTAGTGGCACTCCAAAGCCACTTTGGGATGAATAGTTTCCATAAGAAAAATGAAAACAGATCTTTTGCTCCTGCAAACTGCTTTAACACATTTGAAACAGATAGTGCTGATGTGCATAAGCTGAGAATGTGACCCAGTGGGTCTTGCTCCATGTTATAAAGTTAATTGTCGTAATGGAATGACTTACGATTGCACTAACATTCTGTTAAACTCCTCTTACAACTCCTGTGGTGCTTCCACACCAGTTATTCCTGCAGCTGGCAGTAAAAAAAATTGCATAGATTGTTTGATACAGCACCCTTTGCTGTGATTTCTGTACTTTCTGATAGCTCTGAAACCTCTGTGTTAGTGCAGTAGTGATATGGTTCATTAATTGTCCAGAGAAGGCCAAATATATATTTTTTTAGGTGGACATCTATGCTTCCCTTTGCTTTCTAGAACTTGCCAGATGGTATGTACTCAGGGCTTTGAGTAGGGTCCTGTCGTTGATCCCCTTGAAGTCATTGGAAATTTTTTCTACTTAGTAACAGTAGAATTGTTCTAAAATTGTGTGCATGCTTTGTGTTGCAGAATAGCAATAATGCTGTCATGAGCTCACTTGCAAATGGTACCATGAGGGACAGTGAGGCTGAGGTTGAGGCTTGTCTCTGCCAGCTGAGGATGAGTTAAGGTCACCACGGTCAGCCTCCTTATCCCAGAGGACATGAACAACCTCCACTATCAAAAGTGAATTAAGATCATACTTTGACCCAGAGATGGTACTCGTCTCCTTATCCATATCTTGAGGGTGGAGTGCAAAATTCCCTCCTAAGTTCAAACTCCAATAACATGGAGGATGACCAAAGAAGGTTTGAACAGAGCTGCACTACTTCTACTGCAAAAGATACTCAGAAAAATGGAGGATAATAAGAAAAGAACATTATTTCTGATGACAGTTGTTTCTGACACATTTGGTGATTTCAGTATTTTCAATTATTTTAGGGCAGAGGTTAATAAAAATCATAGAATGACAGAATGATTTGGATTGGAAGGGACATTTAAAAGTCATCTAGCCCAACTCCCCTGCAAGAAGCAGGGACATCTCCAAGCAGATCAGGTTGCTCAGAGCCTCATCCAACCTGGCCTTGGACGTTTCTGGGATGGGGCACCCACCACCTCTCTGGGGAACTCAGGCCAGTGTTCCACCACCCTTATTGTAAATAATTTCTTCCTCATATCCAGTCCAAAAATAATTAAACTATTCTAAGTAAATACAGAAAACACTGAACTCATACAAAATGAGACCAGAGGACAATATCTCATTAAACAAACAGTATCTAAAAAAAGTTACAACCTACTAGAGCTTGTGCATTTCCTAAACTTTGTTTCTAAGACTTTCAAAGGTTTTTCACAGAGGTGGTTTAACCCATAGAGGTAGACAGTGCTGGAACAATTGTCAGGGATGAAACAGTCACAGAGAGATCCTAGCAAGAGCTTGACTTTACCCTGAGAAAGAGGATGTAGATGCTGATCAAAGACTCCTCCTTGTCCAGAAGGAGACTGCTGAGGAGTATGGTGCTCTGACACTGTACATGGTGTCAATGGTCTGATGCAAAAGAAATGAGAAGCAAAAGAAAGCACAAAAAAGTCACAGATGGAGTCCCTCACCCACCCAGCCCCCCGATGACAGAAATCCAACATCCCCAACCTTCGCTCTTCCAACAGCTGCTCTTCCAGCCTTGCTCCATCATGCCTGCAAGGTGACACCACAAAAGCACCGCAGAGCTCAGTGGCGGTGGGAGGTAAATCTCAGAAAAGAGCTGGCAGGAGGGGAGATCAGTTCTGAGAAACTACAGCAGCAAGCATGAAACTTGACAGTTCACAGATGCTTCCAAGGGAGTCTTACTGCAGGCCTTTTACAAAAATGCAGTTAGAACTGGAGACCAGTGGCTTATACATCACAGAGCCTGATAAAAACAGTGAGCAAAGATGTCAACGCTTTTGCAAACTGTTGTCAAATGCTGGGGCTATGCATATGTTAAAGAGAGAAAGAGGAGAAAGAAAAAAGCCCCATCACATTTGAGATCTTCGGAGCAGCTCTGCTCCATCAACATAAAGTAATAGCTGTGAAAACAGGAGAGTCAACGGAGTTGTCCGCATGGTTGGATGAATTGGTGGGACCAACCAAGCCAACCCATCCTGCCTGAGTATTGTTGGCTTCTACAGAAAATAGGATTTACTTTCCCTGTGCAGGTTGTTGAGCTATTGGGGAAGGTCGTGGAGCCTCTCTGAGGACAAGGAGGAGAAGGAAAAAGAGGAAATCTGATGTTACTGCAGAGGAACTTGTGGATGTTGAAGCTGACTGTATAATGTCAGCTGAGCATTCTCAGCAGCTCCTTTGAAAAGAAACTTAAAACCATGCTACAACCAACTCCCAGTCCCAAAGTCACAGCACGAGATTTCACAGAATGGAAAATACCCCTTAGCCTACAGCCCATCATCTCTGATGTTCAATGAGGAGAGAGTTGGCTCCTGTCACCCCCTTGTCCATAACCCAGCCCCTGAGACTCCCTTCTCTGCAGGGATCTGGAGAGGGATGCTCCATTTGCTTTGGGAATAGAAATCCCACCTAGGTGGCAAGTTCTACTGTACCGGTGCCTGAGGACCCAATTTGGACCAGAGACGTTCCTGTTCATTTGGTGATAGGCACAGCCTCAAAGCGTGAATCCCCCTTTTGTCCATGGGGCCCATGGCACAGTCCATTTTTAACTTTTAAGGATATTCTGGGAAAAATAAAGAAGAGAAAAAAGAACAGAACGAAAGCATATTTTTCTCCATTACCATAAAGAGGGTTTGTGAATGCATGGTATTAGTATCCCAAAAGCTATTAAACTCCTTAGTGATAGGAAACAGATGGAAAATAAGACAAAAGAATTCACAACTCATGTTAGACTGAATTGAATTCCTTTAATTTCACACAATGAATAACATATGAATAGGATTAACTTTTTTTTTCTTTTTTTTTTTAGTTAAGTGCTCTATACTGTGCTAACCTGATTTGGTAGCGAAAAGACTGAGCTTTGTTTTAGAAAAAAATGTTTAAAAACCAACATCTAAGATCATGAAGGAGCATGACATTAAAGCATGCCAGATGTATCTAAGCCTCAAAGAACATCAAGTCCATATCCATTTTTAAATGTACAAAAATGCTTCATGAATAAAAACTGTTACAAAAAGAACATTTCAAACAATGTACAAGTTTTTTTCTTGCCTCTATATTCAATAAAATACAAATACATTTTTTTGCTCTAAAATATGTTTACATACAATCAAAGTAGAACATGCAAATTACACTTTAAAAAAGGCTTTTAAAAACCACTTATGAATACAAACTAAAAATTAGCCAGCACGACTTATAGAACAATCTTGTGCCCCATTCGTTTGATTTTTTTAATTTTTTTTTTTGAAATACAGTATATACATATTTAACACTTCATGTGCATTTATTATTTAAGAAATAGCTTAAAAAAATAAAGAAAAAGAAAAGTAAAACAAACCAACATGGGATTGAACTGCTTCCCCATGTTGTCCAATTGGCAGCTCTTTTAATGTTTTTACATTTTTTTTTCTTTTTCTTTTTTTTTCTACGTAGTGTTTTATACAACCTAGGCAGGCATCTTAAGGAGATCTCAAATATGTGTCCTTTGTTGAAATGTGCTTCTAATTATCTCAGAACTGCTGCACCCCAGTTTTTAGATGATATGGAAGAAAGAGGCATTGCAAGGGCATGATGTTTGTTTTCTCAATTCATAAAACCATCCTGGTTTTGGTTTGTTTTTTTTTTTTTCTTTTTCCTGTCTTTTTTGTTGTTCTTTTTACTCTTCAGGATACTACTCAAATGTGCTTAAGTGCAGTCCTGAATCAGGGCCTGTGAAAATAAGAGTTGGGGAAATCCTCGTGTACGTAACAGCGATTCCTGTTTATTTGTCGTATTGCTGTAGCGGTCAGAAGCCCCAGTGACGAACCAGCACCTCATCGTACCAGACACTACCAAAAAAATGTAACAACACAAACTGAATATTCTACACTAATGGTCCAAAGCATTGCTGTCAAGCGGAGAGTTATGGGCCATGCGGTAGGATACCCTAGTAGCTTATGACTATTTTTTTTTCTATTTTTTTTTTTTTTTTTTGACAGTTACCCAAAAATATGCAAGGTGCTTCACAGAAAATTTAATATTGAAGGGCTCAAGAAACTGGCAGTTTGAAGCTCTTGGAGACACAAGTGGTTGTTGTGGTTTTTTTTTTCCTCTCTCTCTGCACGCTTGTCCCCATTCCTGGTTTTATGCTGGGTTGAGGAATACGAAACCCACGGAGAGAATGAAAACCCATGGCCTCATTTCATATGGCTCACAGCCATGCGATTTTGTTTCGCATTTTTACTGAGGCATGTTAAGATGTGTGTTAATCTGTGACACAGTGGAGGTGTTTGAAAGGTCTTTTTGGCCTTAATAAGCAAAAGGGCTTTCACCCCAGTTTTATACAGTTCTTGGAAATGTGTGGAGAGAATTTAGAGAGTTCCTCAGTAAATCTTCCTAGTGGTAGGGTGAAAAAAAATCAAAAAGCTCATTACTGAAATATTGTTGGGTAATAAACTGCAGGAGTGGGATTTTAGCCTTAAGCCCTAAAACTAAATCCTTTATGATCTGCATGTAGTACATCGCCTTATAATATTATTCTGTCAGCAACTTGCTTATCATACTTATAGACTATGCAACATGCAGAACACAAATTCTGAGTGCCATCTAACAGTATTTCCAGCCTGCTTTCATACAAATTAACGAGCTAATCTTTCTGCCAGCCTGGACTGGCTGCACTGGGCTGTTGTTTGTACAAACAGCCAAGGCCGTACCGCGGCACCCTTCTCTACCAGCACCTTCTTGACGTGAAAAACAAACCTTGGAGGTCTGGACAGAGCCCATCCTAGGCTGACAGCTCACAGCTACTGTCTTGAACACTACCCTTAGTTTCTCTAGGACCAAAATGACCTATTCCTTTTTTTTTTTTCTCAGTGAAGGGTCTGTGGAGTTGTACCCTCTGAGTGGATGCTCTTCTTAAGCACTGTGCCTCTAGCAGCACTTTCGATAGTACTTTTTGGAAGGATAAGAGCATTTTTTTCCCAAAGCTTGGGACCATGGGAGGCAGCAGTCATTCAGTGATCCTTCCCTGGGTGGGGTTGTATCCTAGTGCATCCAGAAAGGTCCAGCCCAAACTTAGGCCTTATATGCCATCTCAAAGGTCTGACACATCTTGAAGCCATGATGGGCATTTAGTGACAGACTTTGGTCCTTTCAGGTCTTGACTCCACTCACTACACATCAAAATGTCCTTCAATGCTAATAAAGATGACTGAAGATAAAACTAAGGATAGGTTGTTGTCTGGTTTAGTTTCAGCTTATAGGCTACCTGGAATATCAAACTTATAGTTTTTCTTAGATTTTAAGCAACACTGTCACCCACTCTCAGGCCCAAAGGAAAGATGGAAAAAAAAGATTTCTGAATCAACTAAACCTCAGTCCAATGCTTTTTAAGGAAAAGGGGAGGAGGCTGAGGAGGCTTAAGCATTTTTTTTTCTGCAGGCCTACAACTTCAGTCAATAACACTGTGCTAATTCAAGAGAACTGAAAAGCAAAATTGGTTGTAACAGAATGAGTAACCAGCCGGTTTATTTCTAAGCTGCATTAATTGGAAAACAAAAAGCGCAAATGAGTAAGATGTATGATGCAAACCAAATCAGAAACAAAATTCTGCGATCCCTCTTATCAGTTTTAATAAGATAGGATCTTGAGATTTGTTCCAGCCTTTTAAAAAAATATCCCCTTTCCCAGCCCCCCAACCCCAATCCAAACCCCAAATGCATTTAATTTTAATAAGCTAAGGTGCTATCACAAAAGAAAAATCAGTCTCTAAAAATAATGATGAGCTGTATGTTTACAGTGTTCCATTAACACCATAGTCTTGATAAATAACAGAATAGAAATGCAATATTTTTTTGTGGGGACTTTTTTTTGTTGATTTTATTTTTCTTTTCTTAGTGTCGTGCTATTTGAAGTTTCCTTGGCAATAAGCCAGTACAATGATTTCTGAAAAAAGTGAATAGCAGTTGGCTTGTGAATCATTAAATAATTCCAATCCCCACTCCCTTGCTGGAATTTTCCCTCCCCCCTCCCATTTTAATATCCATCTTGCCATGCCAAGTGTTGAGTCTATTGAAGGACTTACTTAAAAAATAAGCGAAATAAAGCTGAAAGTACCTATTTCAAATTTCAACAACTGACTTATTTTTTTTAAAAGCATTGTTACTGCAATGGAACAGCTTCATGTTCAGTCTTTGTTTTAGTTAAACATTTTAATTGGGCTGTGGAAATGGAACTTGAGTATTTTACCCAAGTCAAATCAATGGCTAACGTACAACTCGAATGAGAAATGTACAATTTGAACTGACCATTTAAAGAGACAATTTGTCACACACAGTTTGCATCCATGCAGACTGAGAGCTTTATAATTACATTATGTACAAAAAAAAAATTTGTTTTTTAGTTTATTAAGGCAACCACAACTTGGAGAACATGTCCAAAGTGGCATTAATACAATTGCAGTGGTGATACCCTTTGAACATTTGTATTTTTGTTTTCAGATAAGAACACTTATTCCCTTTCTTTTTTAAGAAATAATTGCCAAGAAAGAACCTATTTTCCATAGGGTTTTGTTGTCTATTTTTTAAAACATTCTACTTTATCTATTTTCTTTAAAAGAACATATCAAGGCATTGCTACCCAATGCAAATAATTCAGATCCTGGGTTTCCCATCAATTTCACTGGGAATTGCAGGTGGTAAGAACTGGTAGGTTTGGGCCCTGTCTTTTTACTTTATATTTTCTGTCCTATTTTTTTTTTTCTTTTATCCTTTTTCTATTTTTTTTTTTGGTGATTTTGTCCATGTTTACTATAACTGTATTCCCCAGAAGTGTCTTGCTGTGCTCTACTTGTATGTACCGAGCATCAAAACAACTTGGTTGATGGATAACCCCTTTTTCACATGCCATTGAAAATGCCAAGTTGCTTCACAGAAACGTGCTATCATAACTGAATATCCATGTACATCTTATTTTAAATGCTGTGATATTCCGTCGTTCCTTGGGATAACACTCAGAATGAGTGTGCGCGTGTGTAAGGCTCTACTTTTCTATTGCCTATATTGCAGCTAGTTGTAACTAGGCAAGTAAATGAGAAAGAAATATAAAGTTCTAGCAGGAGCCAGGCATTTTGGGTTATGCTGCCCCAAAGCCTGGTAGGTATATAAAACTGTAAAAAAAAAAAAAAATCAAACAGATTATAACCAAGATCACAGTCGAGAAAATTACACTATTTTTTTTGTTGGGATTTTTTTTTTGTTTCTTTTTTTTTTCTTTTTTACAGTGATTTCTACTATGGTATGGTCACTCTTAGTTTCACCTGGCCCGCCAAACAGAATCAGAGTCAATCATGCAGCTCTAGTGACAACGCTCAGCTCTCTGCGAGGAAGACCTCCAGATACAGTATGAGAACAGCAATGCTGAGATGCTGATTAGTTTTGGAAACTCTGCAAAGTAGATGCTCTCCCCAACTTTGACACACTCCCCCCAGCCCCCCCTTACCCATAACCTTTCCCACACCCTTTCCCCCTTTTTCCTGGGGAGGCTGGGGACAAAACAATGAAGAGGAAGATGAGAACCCCGGCTGGCACAGCTCTCCACAATGGGTTCTGGCTGCCAAAGGGACGAGTGAATCTGGTGCTGCCGCAGGGGCGAAGCGGACCATGTGCTTCCAGTCCCTCAGTCCCGGCGTGCCCTGCTGCCGGCACCCGACATCTGATGGGGTGTGCCGGCCTTAGGGAAGGCCTTCGCTTTCACTCCCTTTGCCTTTTCGGTGCCGCTTCACTTTCACATCCTCATCTTCCTCCTGTGGGGATTTGCTTTTCCTTTTCCCAACTCGGGGTGTCCGGGGCAGAGGGAGAGGGGGTGGAGGAGGGGGAGGAGGGAGAGGAGGTGGTGGAGGTGGCGTCTCTCGAGCCATGTGTATGACAGCCTCGATGGTGGCCATGATTGTATCTTGAGTGGCTGCCTGCTCCAATAGCAAAGGGTTGAGTGTCGGTCTTTGACCTCTTTTGTTAGGAAGGTCAATGCATTTTTCCAGAATGGGCATTTGGTCTCTGGAGTCTTCGTCGAAGGAGAGGGGTTGCTTCCGAGGACGCCCCCTCCGCTTCTTGACAAAGTTATTGCCTGTCTTTGATTGTCTCTGCAGCCGCTTCGCTTTCAGGATCTTGTTCACATGATCCAGGTTCTTCTTCGTGGACAGGATCTTGGTGTAGTTGCACATCTTGCGCACTTCGCACTGGATTGCTTCGATTTCACGTCGCTTGAACCTTTTTTTCAGTGGTGGGCTGGCTGTTGGGAGACAAGGACAGAAATAGAAATGGGTCAAGCAACAGCGAATATAAACCCTCCTTTGCCTGATCTCAGTGTCACAAAATCTGGATCCTTTAAAGCTCAGTAAGTTGAATGTGACTACTGAAAAAGCAATGGCCATGAGAAAGGACTCTGCATAGAAAAGTAACTAAAAGAAAGTTAAAAGATTGTTTACTAGAGCCTAAGAAGAATTGCTGTTACCTCCTTTTTTACTGTCCTAGATTAAAACACAACTTTGACTGTTAAGCAGTCCTCAGAGATTTCTCTACAGCTTTCCTGTCCTCCAAAGAAACAAAGCTTTTCTGTAGCAATGTTTTACCGTGGATTTGCTTCATTCCCATTTCTGAAGCTCTAATGGGAGAGAAGGAAGGGCTGCAAAGGATAGCTGTCATATTGATCCACCGTAACTATTAAACTTTCTATACTCCAAACATATACTGATGTCTTCACCCTGGCCTTCAATTCCTGCCATGGATGCCAGTTAGCATGAAAAGTGTTTGCTACGGAAACTAATGGGCACAGACAAGCTGTGTGGGTCACTCCACCTGCGGCAAATTCATTAACCCTGCCTGGGTTTCTTTACTATCATTGCCACAGATACTAGCTGAAACTACTCAGTCATGTAATTGACTTTAATGGCCCCCGAAGTAAGCTTACTCCTGGTTCAGATCACTTACTTTAGATCTGAATGAAGTCCAAAGTAGTTAAGTCTCTTGCCAAGGTCACGTTGTGAGTCATTGTCAGAGCTGGAAAGAGTACCCAGCATTTCTTGGCTCCTCGTCCTTTGCTTAGGACACGAGACCTTGCTTATTTTTCTTAAATTGTCTCATTGTCCTTTACTGAATGTGGCATCTGTTCAGAGTTCAGGATTTGCACATGGATTATAAGTAACTACCTCTTTGTGAAAAAAAAAAAAAAGCAGAATGTATTAATTCTGCTATTGCAACAACTGGTGCTCCTTTTCACTCCTAACATATCCATTCTATGCTGCTGGAAAAGAAATGATGGAGTTCAGAATTTCTTTTCAGTAAAGAATAAAACATCCCACTAAATTAACCTCAGTCCACATCTACTTGCAAACTTAATTCACACCTGACTGTCAAGCAGTCATTTGGGTCTGAAATCCTTGAAGTTTCCAGAGCAGCTAAAATTTCGAGAAAGGTTCGTTTGGAGGTTATCACTCCCTTCATGGCTAACAGGCTGATCTTCTAGCAGTAGTTTAAATAAAGTTGCAATTGTAGCATTTTCTGTAGATAACCAGGAGCTGTCAAGTGGTAGAATATCCTCTTGCTTGCTATGGGCTATGTCAGATTCAGCATACAAACCTCACTCACTGTCCTCCCCTCTCAGAGAACATAAATTATTGGCTCTTATACCACCATGTTGCTTGGATTCAGCAAAGAGCTTGCGTAAACAAACCCAAGTTACAATGCAAGAAGTAGGAGTGAGTCATAAACAAAACACAGACATATGCTCTCTTATAAATAAAGACCTGGATGGCCAACTTCCCAAAGTCTGTTTTTCATTAATTACAAAACAAAATACATTTTCCATATGTAACTGACTCCCCACACCAAGAAGAAAAATAAAACCCCCTTGCAGTTTGTGATTCATAGAGGACAAAAGAAAAGAGGAATGCAGTCATTTTGGTACCAAAGAAAAAGAGAAAGGAAATGAAATATCCAAGTTGCTCAAGAGACGATAATTAATTGCACAAAATTCCTCTCATGTGGGTCACCCCTAAAAAGTGTGCATGCAAGAGCCCTACGGGCAAGTGGCAGTGAGCTAGTTCTCAGTCATCTGATCAAAAAAAGGTTAGATCCTGTCACACAAAATGATTACTCTCATTTAGCCTCACTGGTGATTGACATATACAGCCTCAATATTTCCAGCCCTAAGCATTCAACTCCTTTGAGACCCTCTCAGATCCTGAGAGTAGATTCGGGTCAGAAGATTTAAGAAATCAAACATTTTACATACTCTTCATATTCACTGTCCACATCTTGATTTTTATTCCTATTGCAAGAGCACATTTTCAAGACTTTTTAAAAAAATTCCCGTATTCAAGAGGCAATTTTTTTTCCAGAAAATGAAGCTGAAATTTTTGAGTTGATGATGGAAATCTTGAAGATGGGAATTTTAGCAAAAATCTAGGAAAAATTGCGAAGTTCATGGTGAAATCAGGAGATTTGGCATTGCTCTCAACTTTCATTGGAAAGAAAGTAAGCCAAAGGACAGGAAACAAATTTGAAACAGCATTAGCCAAGTATCTGCAAAGATTTTACATCTTTACTGAGTAGTTGTTTGTTTCTACAGTATTACCATCCCACTGCACTCAATGGAGATCTGGTCTGTATAGTCAGAAGAGGATGACCTCCGTTTCTAAAATGGGAACTCAACGCCATTTAAGATGACTGTGGACATCCTTCTGACACTCTGATACTGAATAAGGAAGGTGCAGGTCTTCTGTCCGTCCTGCCAAATCCAGTGGGTGTCTTAGGCACCCAAGAGGTCCAGCTCATCCAAACATAGTGTCCTAAGTGAAGCCTGGTGGTGAGTATACAGTGCCTGAGTGGAGGCATCTGCTTTCTGCCAAACTGCCTAGTTCTCAAAAACTAACTGATATCCACACAGTTATGGGTAAATATCCACCCTTACATGTAAATCCATAAGCTGAACACCACGACTCTTCCTAAGGTGTTTAGATACTTTTTTGCCCTTCTAAAACTTTGCAAGTTGACATTCCGTTTCCTTTTGGGCAGAAACTAGGTTTTTTTTTTCATTTAAAAAAAAAAAAACTATGCTGTTCTGTGTTGGCTTACTGCACTAATTTTTCTTTTGTAAATGCTTTGGGCTGTTTATGACTTTCTCAGGAAGCCTGTTAGAAGCTACTAATAACGCTTTTTGCTTTTCTTCCTAGCAAGCCTTTGAACTTGCAAACTCTAGAAAGTATTTGAGTTGTGTTACATAGCCTGCCAACAGCCAGAATGCATGTACTGAATAAGTAATATGCTTTCAAGTCAAGCTTTTTAAAGGAGATATTAGGAAAGCCAATATTATTTTGACTATTGAGACTCAGTGACATCTGATTCTACATTTGGAGTATGGAGACTATGCGGAAAAGAGTCTGATGGGTCTGCAGGGGGAAGATTTGATGAGGTGTGCGTATGACAAAATATCAGGGAGATCTGCCAAAATAAACCACTACTGAAGTGAGAGCCATTAGGTGTTATCAACTCATCTGGAAGCTCTTGGTGAGCAATCTTTGATATAAAATATTTCACTATATTGCCATGTGATATACTGCTCTGCTGAAAACCAAAGTGAAATATTAATCTTTTCCGTTTTATCCAGACAGACCCTACCCAACTCTGGACCCAAGCTGATCTGCATTGTTTTCAGACTTTGTTTTTCTCTTCCTGCATATACTTTGCTGTTTGCACATGGAAATCTTGCTTTGGAACAAAGACTTGTGTTACTCTACCCAGTGGAATTCATCTAAAAGGAGTTGAAGAGAAGGTGCAAAAGAAGACCTGAAGCTATTTGTCACAATTCAGCCCACAGTGAAGAGAAACCTGAAATGCTTGATGCAGCACAAGCTTTTGTACGTTTCCTCTCTCCTTTGCCCACTCTCCTGACAACCTCACCTAGCTGCCCGCAACAAACATGAACCAGTATTAGTCTTAAAAATCAGTGTTACACGTTTAAAATATGGCACATGGAGGCCCAGTGTTTCTCCCCTTCCGGATACATAGATACAGTGAGGCTCTGTCTCATAGACAGAGACAAACTGAAATAGCCACAGGCCATGCTGGGAAGTCACAGAGGATTGATATGACATTAGAAATAGCTTCTGAGGTAATCTTCTAAGGGCAGCTTAAAGCAGGCTGGAGGACCCATTCCAGTACAGTAGTCTTGAATGGGGAGGTAAGCCCAGGTAAGTCAGACCCCTTGGAAGTTCTCCATCGCTCCCCTAACTTTATTCTGGATGGTTGTTGTGTTTGCACCACTAAAGATCCTTCTTACTGCCTTTCATTCTCCATCCCTTCGGAGTTGTCTGAGGCTACTTGGAAGAACATGGCACAGAGAAGATTTTGCTCAACACCTGTGCTCATTTTGTCAACTTGGTATGAATGGAGGAATTTTCAAAGAGCTCCTTATTAATTACAGAAAACCCGTAGCACTGTCCTGTTTTCCCGTTAACACAGGTTCTTTCCGTTTTCACTAAATTATTTCAACATCTGGGCTACAGATAAACCAACAATTTAATTAGACTTCTGAAAATGGAAAGAATGAACTATGCAGTCAAGCATAGACTTTCATCTTGAAACTGATCATAAAATATTTGTGTGCTTTCATTCTCTGTTGCATTAAAAATCTGTCCTTAGTTTATATATAGGAAAGTAGTAAAGGCTAAACAGAGAATCCTGATTTTTTAATATAAAAATTTAGCTTTATAGAGGCTACTTTACAGCATGAATTCCCTGTTTTCACTATTTATTCAGAAATGAAAGAAAAATCAAAACGAGTGCACTGAAACAGCATCTTCAATTGCATAATTAAATACATAATAATTCTTAATTCAGTGACACAAATACATTTTTTGTGAATGTAGAATCAAAAGTTTGGCAAGACTATGAAATGCCTAACGGCTGCATGTAGGGTAATGTACTGTGGGTTCCCCATTCACTGGAAATTAAGATACAATGAATGATTAACCTCTCTATCCATGCCCAAGAAAAGGCATGATGATACCTGAATGACTTGGCTCAATTTCTGACTGTATAAAGCTACACCTTTTTGATCTGATTCAAAATAGAAGCACAAAATAGAAGTTGACTGAAAAACATGTTATTCTGACTTATATATTCTGATATATTTTAAATCGCTATTCATTGCCCCAGACAATTTCGCATTTGCAAGACAGAATATTATGCTAAAATCACTGAAGTATGCAGAAAGAAATCTCAGCTGCTCTTTAGCTATTCACTGTGTACTCGGTATGTTTGCGCTACAGGGATGAGAACATTCAAATAAATGAACAACGGGGCTGAGAAAGGAACCCAAGAGTCTTGCTTCAGAGTCCCCTGCTAGACCATACGGGCTGGTGCTACCTCTGTTCTCATTATTACACAAGTGGTGGTATATGAATAAAGTAGATTTGATATGCCAAGATATGATCATGATAAGAAAGTGTTAGAAAAAGTATAGCCTGATTATCACATTAGATATGCACATTTGCAGCTACTTCTCCAATCAGGAAGAGCGGTACAAGCACATATTGTTTGGCGCAGTGCCAGAAGGAAGACAGGGAAGAAATAGAGGGGATGGAGGGAAACAACATTACCTGCTTCAGGCGTTGCTGATGATGAAGGTAGGAGAGAGAATACTGGAGTTGGCATTGTAACACTGTCAACAGCTGCTGGTTTCCTTCTGGTCATCATGTTACAGGCAGAACTTTCCATTTTACTATGAAGTGAAGTCTGATCTGCTTTTAAGTGGGGACCTGCAATTCCTGGGGAAGGAAACAAAATTTGGATGAATATTGATAAAACAACTTGTTTGGGTAATATCTGGAAAAGAGTAGTCAATTGCTGTCCTTGCTACCCTGATATAGTTCCATATTTTCCTCTGCCTGTAATGTGGTCTTGATACTAGCAAGGACCACGACTGTTATTTTTTGGCTTTGATAATTCCGTTTCAAGATGTACCATCACTGATCTCTATAAACAATGGTAAACCAACATAATAACCCACATTGCTACTTTTTATTCTCCAGGCAAAAACACACTTTGATATATATACAAAGACTGACATGCTTCATATCTGTATTTACTGGCATTTTCTATTTGTCATTTTCTAGGTAGTGTGCTCCACACTCACACACTTCTCTACTATAATGACTTGACTCAGTAGGTGTTCTATCTGAATAAGTAGGAGGCATGAGGAACAACCTCAGTATGTCATTCCCTGTTTAAAGTACATCACACTTATTTTTTAGGAATCCCCTGCCTAATGAAAATTTACCTTACAACTCAATAAAGAGGTAGGAGTTTAAAAACAAGAGCAATTTGTCATATATTTTTTCTACCTAGGGATTACAATGCAGAAGAAATGAGTGGCAGAAATATACCAAAGAGGACAAATATTCCAGAAAAATAAAACTTGTGCACTCAGGGCTGGTAGATTTCTCCCTCAATAATGTTTCTCAAACTCTCTTATGATTTGAACCCTTTTTTTTTGTTTATTTGTAAATGTGTCAAATTTAAACTTCTGGGACTGAATTTTACATATTAGATACTTACCTCATAGACCTGAATGAGTATCCACCCATTTATACATAAAATTTGTGTGAGCTCATGTGTGTTTACATATTGCATATACAGGTATGTGAATTTACCAAGTAGAAAGGCAGCTAAAATGCCTCAGTCACTTTTCATAAGGAGACTGGGAGATTTTTTTTCCCATTTTAGAAAACTCCTAGCAGTCGCTGCTAGGAGTCGCATTCCAGTAGCCCCCCATCTCATTAGGCCAGAGCAAAAGTCTGCTAGGGTCAAGACATTGTGTTATGTCTTTGCCAGCTTATGAAAACCTCCCTCGGTCTCTGTGATGCTAGGCTTCAACATATCCAGGATGGTCATTCATTTTTCACAGGTAATCCTTCATAAATTCCTTGGCTTTTCAAATTTCAACCTGCACATGGGTCTCAGATAAAAAGTATCAGATTTTGGCAATTAAATAACACAAAGGTTCAAAAATCACAGAGCAGCTGAGATTGGAAGGCTTCTGTTGAGATCACTTAGTCCGCCCCACTCTGCTTAAGCAGGGTGAGCTAGGGCAGGTTGCACTGGACTATACGTGGTCAGGATTTGTATATGTCCAAGACTGTAGAGGAGACTCTACAGCCTCTCTGGGTGACCTGTTGTGATGGTTTAGCCCAAGTTACCCCACAGTTTCTCGCTCCCCCTCCCCAGCAGGAATGGGGGAGAGAATTGGGAAGAAAAGAAAACTTGTGGGTTGAGATGAAGACAGTTTACTATAATAGCAAAGCAAAACTACAAAAATAACAGAATATAAGGATATTAAGATATACAAAATGAGCAATGTATGTTTTCTCACCGCCCGATGTCCCAATGACCGATACAGCCTATCCCAAGCAATGATCATGGAAACGAAACCGAGCAGCAAGCGAAGGAGTGAGAGGGAGCCAGCAAGGCAGGGGGAACGATGCCAGCAAACAAGAGAGAGAGATGGATGCCAGGAAGGCAGATACCCGCCCTGGCCAACCCCCACTTAGGTACTGAGCATGATGTTTATGGCATGGAACACTCTCTTTGGCCTGCTTGGGTCAATTATTCTGTCTGTCTTTCTCTCAGCTTCCTCCATCTGCACATTAGCGAGACTTGGAAAGCCGGACAGTGTCCTTGGTCTCATTAACAGCAACTCGTGTCATCAGGGTGTTTTATCAACATTCTTCACACATGAAATCCAAAACACCCTGGCTACTGAGAGGAATATCAACTCCATCCCTGCTGAATCCAGGACACCTGTTGAAGTGCCCAGTCATTCTCACAGTAAAAATATGGTTTGTGATGTTCAGACATAACGTTCTATGTTTCATTTTGTGCCCATTGCCTCTTGTCCTGTCACTGGGCAACACTGAGAGGATTCTAGCTCTATCTTCTTTACTCTTCCTCATCAGACATTTGTGCACATGGATAAAAGCCCCCTAAGCATTGTCTTCTCCAGGCTGAACAGTCCTAGTTGTATCAGCCTTTCTTCATAGGAGAGATGTCCCATACCCTCAATAATCTTTGTGGTCTTTTGTTGGGCTCTCTCCCATATCTTCATCTCTCTATTGTACTGAGGAGCCCAGAACTGGACATACTACTCCAAGTGTGGCCTTACCAGTGCTGAATAAATGGGAAAGATCACCTCCCTTGATCTGATGGTAATGCTTCCCCTAATACAGCCCAGAAAGCTGTATTATGCAGCTAACAACCTTCCTGCAAGGGCATATTGCTGGATCATGGTCAACTTCGTGCCCACCAGGATCCCCAGGGCCTTTTCTGTCAAGCTGTTTTCCAGCTGGTCAGTCCTTAACAGGTACTGGTGCACGGGCTTATTCCTCTCCAGGTGGGAGTCCACCCCAGGACTTTGCCCTTGTCCTTGCTGAACTTAATGAGGTACCTGTGAGCCCATTTCTCCAGTCTGTCGAGGTTCCTCTGGATGACAGCATGACCCTCTACATTAACCACTCCTAGCAGTTTTGTATCTTCTATGAGTTAGCTGAAGGTGTTCTCTACCCCATCATGCAGGTCACTAATTAACATGTTAAATAGTTTTGGCCCCAGCATTGACACCTTGTGTGCACCAGCAGTTACTGGCCTCTAGCTGGATTTTGCGCCACTGATGACAACACTTTGAGCCTGGCAGTTCAACCAGTTTTGAATCCATCTCAGCGTACATCTATCTAGTCTGTATTTCATCAGTTTGACTATAAGGAGGTTATAGAGGTTTTTATATCTGATATTACTCAGGAGCTCCTTGGTCATTCATGCAAGTCTCCTGCCATCTTTGCTTGGTTTGATTTGCCACTTGAATTTGGTTTCGTGTGTCTCCATGACTTCCCTGATCCAAGCCTCAAGGTAGCAGCAAATCTCCCTGGACAGCAGGTCTGGTCAGCAGATGGGGATGTTTGTCCCCTGCAGCAGTGAGTCCCTACTGCTATCTCTGGATGCACCTGGATAGCACCTGGTAGTTCCTGAAAGAGTTCCCACAAGTACCCTGATACCTTTCCCAGAAGATCAAGAAGACCTTGAAGCAGAGCCAGAAACTGCTGCACAAACATCTACATCTGTTGGCTGTGTTCAGCCTCTCCAGATACCAACCAACATTTCCTTGTATTTGCAGCTTGGAGCTGCTATGAACAGTCCCTGCGTTTGTCCTTTGCACATGAAATGTGAAATATCAGGACATCTATATGAGGTGACTCGGAAACTGTGGAAAAGATCTCCAGTAGACTCAGGCACAGAAGAACTGCACTAGTGAGAGGAGTCTGAAGGATGGGGCGACAGAGTGGGCCAGCTGGTGACAGGAGTCCTGATGGACCTATGACTTGATATCAGCCTGTCATTTAACAGAGGAGAAAGGGTCTGAGCACAGAAATAGTCAGGAGTGAGACAGAATCACAGGCCACGGCTTGGCGGAGATATGCAGAGACGTTTCTGCCTATTAGACCACACATCCTTCCAGAGCCTCAAATCAAGTACTAAGCATCTCAGATTGTATCCATTCACCTTCAATCTCTCTCTCTGCTCAGCTTCCCTATTACAAATGAGAACAATAATATACCCCTCATCTGAAGAGCAGTGCTGCAAAAATAAAATTATCAACACTTATGAAACATTCATCTATTCATACCACGGCTTAGAAATGTGGAATAAATGAGACATGATGTCACACACTGAATAGTAAGAGGAAAATCTGACTGCCAAACTGCTGTTCGTTAGGTGAGCGCCATATATTGAATAAAGCAGCGTCCCATAGAATAGCTAGGTTATCTGACCAGGTAATTACGTCTATGGGATGACAGCTCTATGGAACTGTGCATATGCAAAAGTGAGGTTTCACCACTCCATAGTGCTTGAGTTGGAGCCTTAACGTTATTTATTCTTGAATGTAGTTAGTATGCAAGAAATGTGTGCATGTGAGTGCATGTATGAATACACATACACATATATGCATGTGCACATGGTACATAATAATGCTAACAACCTCATAAATTGAACATCTGGTTCTAATTAAACTGAAGGGCCTATATAAAGAGCCGTATGAAAACAGGCAGCTGTAACCTGTTGACCTCTATTGATAAAAAAAAGTCTCTGTGAAGCTGTGCTTCAACATATCAAGGGACAGTCATTCATTTTTTTCAAAGGTAATCCCTCATATACCACTTATTCTCTCAAATCTCTACCTGCACACAGTGTTTGCATTAGGGACCTTGATTTATGGATTCCCACTCCTTGGATGGAGAGGCCGACTTCCTGTTGCCGTGGTTACTCGGATCTTGGCTCAAGGTTAAACTACTCCCAAATCAAAATCAGTGGCAGGCACAGCATCTAACAGCCAGATTATTGACTACCCTAGGATGCTTAAAGGTCAAAGACCAAAGTGCTGCTTACTGCCTTTGGGGTGAGTCAATATTTTCAATATTTTTATTCTGTTTCTTCTAAAGAAGTAGTTGCTGCTCAATTACCACCTATCTGGGTTTAGCAAGGTCATACAAATCACTGAGGAAAATCCTCCCCCTTACAGAAGAGATACAAATGTAATGAATCACTTCAAAGTCTACATGGCCCAATTGCAGCTCATCGCTGGTGAATCATGGATTTAGCCATCTGTCTTTTGTTTAAGGCACTTGGTTTCTTCAGTCTATATCACTCACCTCACTGAAATTGTCATCTAAATTGAGGAACATGATTAATTTATGGATGTGGAGCAGCCAATAAGGAAGAACCATCAGGTTTCTTTCACAGATACCAAAATGCAAACAGAGACACAGAGGCACCGTTGGAAACCCATGGAGGTGCAGCGATTTGCTCACAAGGCTGTGATTCACGCTACAGTAGTGGGAGGTCTGTTACTTGAGTGGATAGATCTCCTGGTGTGGCATCATCACCGTTCGTTGGTCTTTTTCTTCTCACATGGTGTGCTCTGTTCAGAAGGCCTTACGTAAGAGAACCTTCCAGTTCTACTCATCTTTGAATCAGGTGAAAATAAATCATCTGCAACACCATCACAGGAGGCTCAGAGTTTAAAATTCACACACACGCATCCATGATTCCAGTGTATGTTATCCTTCGCTGCTGCTCCAGAGAGAGAACAAGATGAGGTACACGGATGGCCTGATTGAGACCTTATTCATCGCCCGTCTCTCGATCTTTGTGCATTTCCTCCAAATTAGAGCCCACTTCATCCCATGAAAAATGCATACCTTGACTTTTCTGAGTCCTGTTGATAGCACAGACAACACTATGTCCACATGCGAGTGAGCAATGGGTCACAAAGTAGGAAGGAAATCAATCATTACTTGTTTAATGAGAAAGGGCAATGGGAAAGGACAATTTTGAAAGCAAGGGCAGACATGAAGGAGATTATCAAGAACCTAAACCAACGATAGTACGATTGTAAATAGTCATAGTAAAAGGGTGAATCAGGAGAAGCACTATTCTAGTTCAGGGCAGACTGGCAAAAAGCCTGTATATGAGGGAACACAACACTGATGTGAAACTGGCCTTCTTACATATTTATGGGTCCCCTGATACTTTGAATAAAAAACTGGCATTCTTCATTCACTGGCTAAGCAACTTATGAGCTCTGACTGATAATGAATACATTAATTTTAAAGGCCTAGTCATTATTGTTGTTATTAAGTATTCGTATTGCAAGTAATGTGGTCTAGCTCCATTGTACCAGGCTCTGTACAAACGGATTATTAACTATCCTTGCTTTGCTGTTAAATCATGCTCACTCTGCTTATTGTGTTCATCTGTTTTCTCTCCTCTTGTACTTATATGGAAAGGTTCTTGGACAACATCCACCCTTCCATCCTTAATTTGTGTACAGAATCTAGCACAATACGCACCCAGGCTGGAACTCAAAGTGCCAGTTCAAAAAAGATAATAAATGTTAAGTTGCCATTGGAAAATGGACAAAAATCAGCTGATATAAATTGATCTTGGTGAAGCTTCTGCTGAGGAAGATTTTTCTTTAGAGAGTTCGTTACATTGGATTTCATACTCCCCACAGATTTCTGGAAATCCACAGCTGTACTTAAATTGTTTGTACATCTGACCATTGTTATTGGAAAACTCTTACAGACAATTTTTCTCCCAGTGCCTTTGCACAATGTAGCTACGCAATGAGGCTGTACAGGAATGCACATCCAAACACAAAGTTAGACACAGTATTTGCACTTTGATAACTCCTTTGTTTTGAATAAAGAACCAGAAGAAACCTCGTATCTGGGTGAATCTTTTCTTAAGGCTGATTTTAAATAAATCAGTCAAAAGTTTGGCATTGCATCATATTCCAGAAGGGAGAACTGAATTACTATGTGATAAATGTAGTTAAGGAAAGTAATTATTCTTCTTAAAGTAATATTATTACTTTTCTAACTTACGGAATTCATTTCCCTGGCTTCTATTTGACGTGTATTATCATTTAAAAATAACTGTACTTTCAATGTACAGCACTGCTTTATGGCTTTAGGTCCTTTTATCTTCCTTACTTTTCCACCATCACATTAGAAACTTCAAATTCCATCTCTTCTGTGAGGGATTTTCTGTTCTGCAAGACATGTCCCCCTGAATAAAACCAAGTTCCTGTAGAATAATAATAATAAAAAATTACTCTCATTGCCAACGGGCAAAAATTTAAGACATGGAGGCTGCTTTATTTCATTCCAACTATTTTCCTACTTCTTTTTCTTTTTTCTTTTAAGTCAGTATAGCTTTAGAGAAAGAAAGAGGGAGACTGAGAAAGCCATCATTAGATAGATCTTCTGATCTTTATCTGCAGTAGCACAGTCAGAAGAGCTAATGCTATGATGATAGCTTTGAAATCTCTTAGGAATTGGATAAAGAGAAGCGATAGTGATGAACTCCCAGCTAATAAACACAGAGTGCTTATTTCTGCAGAATGATCAATTTCCAGATGTCCTGAGGCTTGTCTGATACCGTTGATTTACTCATTCTCCCTCGCTTCTCTAATAAACCTCAAGTCCAACATCAGATTAGAGAAGAGCCAGATTTCTTAAAGGGGCAGGAGGAGGGCTGGCATCATGGCACACAAATGCTGGGAGACACGCTAATCTCTTCTGCCTCCTCCTATAACCACCAAGCTGTCTTAAACAGCTGCCTTCCTCTGCTGAAATCATACACTTTATCCGCTCTAAGTTAGTACAGTAATGCAGACAATTAATTTGTTATCTTGTTAGTGGAAATTTAATGCAATGATCTAAAAGAACTCTTACATATTGTGATAAACTTTAGTGCCTCCAGGGCGCTTCTCTTCCGTAGGACTCATTTCACATCCCATCCATTATGTAAATGAGATGTGGAAATAGTTTAGTTCCCCTAATGTATCTGTACACTGATGGATTGCACAAAGCCAGCCCTACTGAAACTAATGAGGTTAAATGTGTCTTGCCATTCCTTTCTACTTGGGTGAATCTCCGTTCCTGAGTTCAAGAAATGCGGTGCAAGTCTTCCTCTTCGCTTCCCTCTGAAGATAATTGTGTTTCCTGACAGGGAGCACAGTGGCAACTGCTGCATACCTGAAGCCTCACAAGGCATTACTTAAGCAAGCGGAGCAGCTGCCGTTGCTAAATACAGCTGTGGGGTTGCCTGTAGAGCCTTCAGATCATCTTCCACTCTTGGGAGGTGGCCCACAGGAGTGCAAGGAGCTTCAGGCTGCAGGAATCTCCAGCCTACAATCACATGTGATGTTTGAAAACAACATAGCCTTTAGTGTTATCGATGAAAGAGCTAAACACAAGGAGGAAAAGGTAAGGAAGCATTATTTTGCTTGTCATCAGGATGAGTCTCTGGCTAAAAGGATGATCAGTTGCAATTTGAAATATTCGAAAGGCCAATCTCAGGCCTGTTTTAAGGCTATATTTGCAGTGAATTAGATTTCTAGGAGATGGAGTCTTGAGCTTTGCCTTTTGGTTTTGCCTTGTGGTTGCATTCTTCTGTATTGGGACAGGAAGAACCATGGATCCTCCATCTCATTCCCTTCCCTCCTCCTCTGGATGTAGCCAGCAAGAAAATGGAGTGTGCCTGAGTCAGGAGATTGAGGAATGAAGGACGTGAAGCCTCAGTCATGGGCTATGAAGTGAGAAGTGCTCAGTCCTTCGTGTACTCAAAGATGAAAATTTAATGAAGCTAGTGGAAGCAGGTCATATTCCAGGGCAGTATGGGACAGTAACCTGAGTGGGCTGTAAGTGTGCTCATACCCAGGCCCCTCCAGTCCTGTATGCCCTTCCCAGGCTCCCAGCTCTTCAAATAGAGTGGGACTGGGATTTGAAAACGTCATGGAAGAAACCAAGTTTTGTCGTGCCAGGAAGTGATGAACACGTGAATGAGGATTTCCAGTAAAATTTGGACAAAAGTAGAACATGTTCATTATCTGCAGATGAGAGCAATCAACAAATTCAATGAGAGAAAAACCCGAGGGTTCAAAAGACTAATTCAGAGTCAAAGGCTACAGGATCCCCAGCCTCATGAACACAGATTTAAGCTAAAGAGGTTTGGTAATGGATTCAAAAGCTTTTCCTGCCCAGATCCTGAAACTTTCAGTTAAGCAGAAAGTTATAGTTTACTGTTGTCGTAGACTGATAGAATCAAGAGAGACAGAGACCGATGGTGTCGGAGAAATGAAATTTGCCGTGAAACATTTCAGTGAATGAATCATTTAACGCACAGTAATGAAGAACTAAATTCTCTCGCAGAGGGGGAAGGACAAAAATTAAAATCTTTGAAAGAAGTGAAGTGAAGTGAAAAAGAAGTGTTTGAGGGAGGATGTTTAGGTGGAAAAGTGAGCTAAAGGGCTCTTTTTAAGGTATAAAAAGCCATTAGGTATGCCATTAGGGGCAGAAGTAAAAAGACCTGCAGCTAGGAGCAAGGAACTACCTAGAAATGAGTAGTCACACTGAGATGAGCTGTCATAGTGGATGAAGATACGCTCACCGGGGAGGAAGGAAACAGAACATACGATTTCTTTCTCAAGAACACAGCCGAGGAAAGACAGATGGGGAAATTTCAGTCCGTAAGTAACAAGAAAAGTCAAGGGTGATGTTTTGAATTGCTGTTTTTTCTTAACAACAGGAATGATCATTTTTAAACGTAGCAGATAGAGCTGATATTCCCTAGGTAAATGGAGTTGGGAGCAGTTTGTATCTATCACCAGTTAAATGAGACACTGACAGCTTTGGTAGGAGAGTGCTGGCACGAAGCGTGAGCAGAAGAGTCAAGTTGCTAGTGGGGAAAGGATGAATGAGGCTTAAGGGCTAGACTGGTGTAATGATGGAGTCATTTGTCAGACACATCCAGTGTATAAAAAGCGATGAAACGTAAGAGAAGTTAGCAAAATAATTAGCAAAAGATCTTGCTGAACAAGTTTGACTAAGAGGCATCTGCTGAGAAACAACAGCACAATGTTCCTCAAGGAATGGTAAGGCTTCATTCTCTCTGTGTATGCATTCAGCAAAAGACAGTATCTGTATGATGCACAAATTCAGATGATATTTTTGTTCTTTGTACATGAAATATTATATTTAAATTGCACCAGTTGAAGTAGTCCTGTGGTGAGGTCTGTGTTGGAAAAGGAAATGGTACCGGGGATGTTGCTCGAACCTAGCTACCCATACTCTCAAACAAAATGAAAATAAAAGAACCAGGTGGCCACCTCCACCATCTAACTTAGTCCAGTAATATCTGAACCACTCCCCAGAGGGGTCCACACCTTTCTACTCACTCCAGATGCAAGCAAAGGTGGCTAAGCTATGGTGGTAAGCACTTGGGGACAGGTGGGATGAGGATGGGCTGAAAGTCACAGAGGTGATAAGAGCATCCAAGACTGCTGACTTCTAAGTTAGCTTTCTCCCTTCTGGGCAGCCTAGTCATTTCATTTTTCTTCTTTATCTCTAATAAGCTATGCCCCAGTTTGTACAATGAGAAATACTCTGAGTATGACATGCATTTGAAGTAAAATCCCAGGACTTAATAGAAGTCCCCGTATACCCTGCAATCTAGGAGACCGTAATAGAGGAGTTTTTATTTTTAGAAGATTTTGTGCTGGCTTTGTTTTAATATCTGAGTCCATTTATCCCACTTTGATGCTGATTTATCACTAAATGAATGCTTGCTTTATCAGCAGCAGAGATGAAAAATAATACACACTGGGAGTGCATACATCGTTCTTCTCTCTCCTTATCTGTACTTCAGATCAATAGATATGGGGTATTTTTTTTACCTTTATTTCTCAAAACCACAGTAATTGACTGCAATACGAAAACTGAAATCTATTTAAACAGATGTATAGGTAAGATCATAAGTGTTACCGTCAATTAACCTCAGCAATGAAGAAATTTAATAGTTAGCTAGCACGATGGCATATAGGACTTTAATGGCATTCTGAAACCAACTAAAATATTTGAAAATTATCAAATACAATACAATGTTTGGCTTTATTTTAACAGCTCAGTGTTACTGTGAATGGAGAAAAAAAAAAGACTGATGTAGAAATCAGGATTTTTCCTGATGTTCATCCTTTTCCTTGTATCCTGTTAAAAACCTCAGTGACACACCATTGCTCTGATATGAATGTTAGTGTAAAATCTTCAGATTTTATATGTTTTTCAAAGGAAAATTCTGAAGGAAATACTTTATTGAGAGTGGTTTTCATTAAAATTCTTGCTGGAGACTGCTTCTTACAACAGTGTAAGAAGGATGGCAGAGAGACCACATGTAATAAGGTCAGCGACTGCCTCCGTGGAGTATAGACACAAGAGGGATCTGAGTGATGAAGAAGAGGTTAAGAGGTGAAGAGTGCAAAGTGGAATGAAATAGGGAAATAAATGGAAATAGGAGACAAAGAATAGATTGGGAAGAAGCTGGAGGAGGGAATTCGTTTATTACAGACATGTGTGAAAAGCAGATTGACAAGAACCAGAATAAAGAGCATACTGGGAAAACCCTAAATGCTCTTAACTGCTGACATTCGGAGTTATGCTATCAACTTGAATGCTGCACATCTACGCCTGAGCCACTCTAAATTTCCAGAGTGCTTTTCTCCTCAACGTTGGTCCAAGCCTGTCCTCAGTTTTCATATTTACCGGAGCCAAACAGGATATTTTAGGTTCTTCAACCAATGAACTTCACTTCCTATAGCTTTATATGCTTATTTCATAGCACCAGGCAGACAAAATATAGAAGGGTGTATCAAGGCCAGAATATCATAGAATCATAGAATCTTAAGGTGGGAAGAATGACCTCCAAGATTATAAAGTCCAACCATCAACCTAACACCACCATATGCACTAAACCATGTCCTGCAGTGCCACATCTACACATTCTTCTAACAAATCCAGGGACGGTGACTCCACCACTTCCCTGGGCAGCCTGGTCCAGTGCCTGACCACTCTTTCAGTAAAGAAATGTTTCCTAATATCCAATCCAAACCTCCCCTGCTGCAACTTGAGGTCGTTTCCTCTTGTCCTATCAAAAGTTATTTGGGAGAAGGGACCAACACCCACCTCCATACAAGCTTCTGTCAGGCAGTTGTAGAGAGCAATGAGGTCTCCCCTCAGCCTCCTCTTCTCCAGACTAAACAACCCAAGTTCCCTCAGCTGCTCCTCATAAGACTTGTTCTCCAGACCCCTCACCAGCTTCGCTGCCCTCCTCTGGACACACTCCAGCACGTCAACATCCTTCTTGTACTGAGGGGCCCAAAACTGCACACAGTATTGAAGGTGTCACCTCAGTACAGGGGCACAATCACTTCCCTATGTTCTCTTTAAGCATCCACTCTAAGAGAGCCTCAGGATGAAGCAAAGATGATACAAGCAGAGCTTTTCTTTAATTATGATTGCTTTCTTAACATGGCAGAATTTTATTATCCAAAAGGAAAGATTCAGTAGTGGCTGAATCTGCTGAAATTCTGACACTGAATGAGATTTGGGTCAGGCCATCAAACTATGGAAAAACAATGAACTTGAGTAAACTGCCAAGCACAGGCTTTCCAACCTTTGTGTTTGAAATTAAGTTGATACTTTATTTACTCAGCGCTCCATGTCCCAGTACAGATTTATCTAAGGATAGGTCCCACTTTCAGACAATTGTTTGCAAAATCTGGCCTTGGAAGTTTTGCAGAAGAATTAGAATTCTGGGAAGAAGAAATCTAAAGGGATTTTATTTAGCAGTTTGAGTGTTGAAAAGACACTCAGGCCTTGTTTTCTCCTACTGGGACAACTGCCCAGTAAAAGAGCTCAACCAGATTCAGTATTTTGAATTTTGTCTTCAAAAATAAATCTATGGATTTGTACTTACACCTTTCTGATGGTGTTTTAATAACCAAGGGAATCTCATCTAACTTCAGATGGCTGCAACCTGGGTGTCCACAGCAGAGCTGCCATGAGAGTCAACAGAGATAAAATTAATATAGTCAGAAGAGTCGAGTGGGCCATTCATCTGAAAAAGTGGGGTCTACTTAAGTCCACGATTAATTACTTTGCAGGCTCCATTGGCTAAACTTTCTCTGACTATAATGAAAGCTGGGAAACCTAACTCACACAGTGTTCTTATGCTGTAGACACTCAGATTTGGGCAAAAGGATCCATCCCCCCACCCTGAAGCTCTGCAGCCAAATCACCTCTCAGGTTTAAATTCTTCCTACTCAAATGGAGAGGCTCAAATGTGGATGGTGCACCCCTGGGCCAGGAGCGTAAGCTCTATACAGGCACCTGGTTGTATTTGAAATGCCCTGAGGTATTCAAAACATTCGAGGGAGGCTGGCAGAGATGATAAAGGGCTTCAGGCGAGACCTCTGCCCTTCTGCAAGAGCAGCTGGAGGCCAGGCAGGATATCCTAGGCATCTCAAATGACAGTTGACAATTACTTGTGAGCAAATGAATCGAGCCCCTGAGCCTTCATTTTCACTTGTCCCAAAGTCTCTTGTGGGTAGGGAAATATCTCATCATTGTAAATATCCCCTTGTCACCAATGAAGGAGTAACACAAACATGCCCTGTCAACTCTTCCCTGAAGGGGAAGCAAAACGGCTGCAATGCCAGGCATCAAAGTATATATGCAGTAAAATGGAAACTGTGGAAACTTCCCGTGATCCCTTAGGATGCATTTTTTATCCAGGAAGAAAACTAAAAATACTTTTTTTCTCTCCCATGACAAGGGTCTTTTACTTGACATTATAAAAATTTAGTACTTTATTTTGTTTTCCTGACAGTAAACAAAGTATAAAAATTTTAAAAGTTCAACAAGCCACCAATTCAAAATCACAGGTGAGAGGAAAACACAGGCACTTACAGGACACAGCTCTATAATTGCTAGTATGTACAGAAGGAATCAATGAAATAAATACAGGCCTATCCAACAGATACAAGAAGAAGCCACCCCAAGTGCATAATCTGCTTCATCTGTGTTTGAAGCTAACTCAAAGCAAAGAGGGCAGAATGTTTTAGCATGATTAGACAACTAAGCTTAACATTTCCTCTCCCCTCTTGTTCATCCGTTCTTCACTGTCCATTTAGTGATGGGAAAAGGCTCCAGCAGCAAAACCGTCATGATGGTTTATACACATGTATCACTTAAATCCAGCTCAACCTCTCAAAAAAAAAAGGCCTCTGAAGGCAGCCTAAGTTATGGTCGGGTCTTAAGCTGGGTTTATCCACAGGAATGTCTCTCCTCCCCACAAACAAAAGAGCCATTTAATCTAGAGATGTGAATCCTCAGAGATGGGAAAAAAAACCCACAAAATGCCAAAGATGTATCAGTAAAATATCTTCATTGATGAAGATTAACTGTTTCAAAGAAGAAGAAGAATGTTTAGCAACTGCTGGGCATTTTCAGGGCTTGCTGTGCTATTTCTGTACAGCTGTGCGGCTGTTTCACATTCCAGAAGTCAAACTAAAAAAAAAAAAAGTCTTCTGTATTTTTAAATGATCTGGAAACACTTGGCATGTGACTTCTGAAGTGTTTAGCACAGTCCTAAAAAATGTCATGAAAATTTATCAACCTAGGCCCCAAATCTACTTGCCTGCCTTGTATCATCAGTCATCATGCTAATGAAAATATTAATGACATTTCAATTGCATTTCAAGAGAAATGAACTGCTTCAACTGAACAGGAATTAGAAAGAAAAATTTTGCACAAAGAGTGTATCACTCTCCCTTTTTATTATTATTTATTAGATGAAGCATTTGGCTTCAGTGAAGTCTGGGGTTCAGTGAAGTTTGGCTTCAGTGAAGTTTGGCTTCAGTGAAGTTGATATAAAAAGTGAGAAGCCCACAACATTGCTAAAGAGGAAAAGGAAACTAAAATGGTAAGAACAAGAAATTAAATGGGAAACAGAAACACTCAAAATGTTTTCCAAATCACTAAAATTAAGTCTAAGCTACGTTATTTTAGGATTTTAGATGATCCTCAGAGAGAAGCAGACATCAACATTTAAAAAGGGGAATAAGGAGGACCCGGGCAACTACAGGCCGGTCAGCCTCACCTCTGTGCCTGGCAAGGTCATGGAGCAGATTCTCCTGGAAACCATGCTAAGGCACATGGAGAAC
>JAAGAY010133146.1:53987-114582 GCA_011801015.1 Ardeotis arabs | reverse complement strand
GAGAGGTGGTGGATGCCCCATCCCTGGAAACATTCAAGGCCAGGTTGGACGGGGCTCTGAGCAACCTGATCTAGTCAGGGATGTCCCTGCTCCTTGCAGGGGGGTTGGACTAGATGACCTTTGAAGGTCCCTTCCAACCCTAACCATTCTATGATTCTATGATTCTATGATTATTTTGGTTCCAGGTTATTCGACGAAAACTAAGCATAGACAACGTTGGTTTATCACACACATCTACTTTTACTTGATCCTTTGTAACTTACTCTAGATCTAGGTTTCTTAGTACACATCCTAATTAACTGAACGGAAAACATACAGCAACTTTAATGTAGTGAAACAGATGCTAGTGACAATTTTTAAAATGTAAAGTATATTGCTATTTTGGGAGTCTGGATGCAAATTATTTGTAAGACAAATATACTAATGGAACAAAAGGACATACACTCTTGGGATAAGAAGATTAAGACTTCATGCACAATATACTTGAATTAAAAGTTGATTCTAGTCCATACTTTTGGGGTTTGGAACAAAGTGTAGCCACGTATCCCCAGGAACATCAAAAGGCATGCCTATGTCTTGTATTAGTCACAGAGTAGCCAGTAGATCCCCTTTACTTGACAGTAGCAAGATGCAGTTTTGGGTCCCCACTACAAGAAAGATGTTCATAAATTTGAGTAAGTTGAGCAGACAACCACTGAGATGGTCAGGGGCGGGAGCACTTGCTCTGTGAGGAGTGGCAAAGGGAACAGGGCTTGTTTAGCCTGAAGAAAAGACAGCTCTGGGAGGACCTAACAGCAGTCTTAGAGTACTTCTAAGGAGGTTACTGAGAAGATAGAGCCAGGCTTTTCACGGAGGTGCCCGGTGGGAGGACAAGAGACCATGGTCATACACTAAAACAGTAGAGTTTTCAACTCTAGGTAAGAACAAAGGTAACTGTAGGAATGGTCTGTCCAGAGCTACAATGCAATCAGTTGTTGGGGATTTACAAAACTAAGTGGAGAAACTGCAAGCAATCTGTGGTCAACACTAAGGCATTGAGTGATTGTGATCCGTGATTCTATACAAATCTTAAATTTGTATAGAAATTACCAGACAGAGCATCTCATCAATGTATTGTATAAAAGCATTTTAGAACAGTTTAATCCATTCTGGGAAATCATATTGTACTTTCTTGCTTAAGAAAAGTAGAATGATAAATTAGAATGTTTTCATAAGCATAAAAAAAAGAAGAGATAAGTCCTGATCATCCTAACTCATCCCCGCCACAAAAATAAAACTAATAATGTTACGACAAAAATCAAATGGGAACACACACAAAAAAATACTGATTTCTTGTAGGAAACATTTGCCCAGTTACAGTACAGGACAGAGAGGATCAGTCAATCCATTTCCCTCTCAGTATGTGAAAAACTTTGGAGCAAAATACACAATCTAACCATTCCCACACATTACAAGCCACAAAAAAAAAACCCTGCTTAATACCCTGTAGAGAACTTAAAACCTTTCCCACAGAAACCAAGTGCCGTAAAATCCTACAATGTTTCACAGGACAATAATGAGAGAGGTTTATGGCACCACCAATATTCTAGGTCATTACAATAACAAGGAATCTCTTCGGTGAAGATGCTTATGTTAAGAACTGGGTGATAGCCTACACTATAAAAGAAGGGGAAAAAATTATCCATGCCAATGTAATATACCAAGAAATTTCTTTCTTACCCCACATTTGGCAAGTACTTTGCTTTTTACAGACAAGTAAAATACACTAATGAAAGAATAAGAGTATCAATGCATTCTTCCCTACATTCTCTCTCTAGTTTGGGCCAATTTTTGATCCTTTGAAGACCGAGAGGAAAAACTCCAGAGCCAAATTATACCTCAAGATGTTAAGAAAAAATAAATCAGGTTTGGCAGGAGTCTTGAAGCTTGAGATTCATACATTATCAATTTAGCACAATAAATTTGATCAAGAAGGATTTGAGAATACCAACAAATAAGAAATCCACAGACTTTGCAAACTGTTTCACTCACAGGCAATTCTTCCCTTGAACCTAGTATGACCAATGTTACTCAGTGTAGTCATCTCAGCTTCAGAAAAAACCTCCAAGCAAACAACAAAAAGCTGTTTTCTGACTGTAGTACAGTCATATTATTAAACAAATAAACAAATGCATGTATATTTTTTACAGCAAAGAAATTTCTTTGCTGTCAAATGCACACTGAGTATGGTTTCAGCTGAAGAATAAATAGAATACATAATTCTGAAACCTAAAGTTATATACTTAACTGAAGGGAAGGCAAATTTCTCTCACTCCTCCCAAAACAGAAACCAAAACAGCATCCATCACCATGTTGCCAGGATATCAGACATATAAATCTCACTGTTCTCTGCCTTAACAGTTTTCAGATATACTGAACTTCAGATACACTTAACAGCGTGTAAATACGCTCAACCACATCCCACCCTGAGTAATGTAGTTTGATCCCAAGAGAAACAGAATGACCACTGCTTGGCTGCCTCTTAGGTTAAAGCCCTGAAAGGGTGGGAATGAATAGAGACCTCATCCAGGAGCTTTGCCAAAACTTCCTTAAGATGGGTATATGTGTATCATAAATAAATGCCAGTGAGAGTCCAGACCAGAAGAGAATTTGAGCAGCTCTTGGAAGTGCCTGGAAAGTTTGCACTGCACGTGGTCAATGGCAAATTTCCCATTGACTTTAATGAGTCCAGGATTTCCCTTCCATTGATGAGTAAGACACCAGTCAACAATCACATACTACAATCTAATGAGGAGAGGGAGAGGGAAAGGGAGAGGAAGAGGGAGAGGGAGAGGATTTTGAGTAAACCTGCTATCAGTAAGAAAAAGTAAGGAGACCTTCTCTTGCTTCCTTGAATGTCAAAGATAGCAAACAAGTTTTAGTCCAAGTTTTAGACTCAATGTAACATGCATGTAGAGACCTACTGATGTAAAAGCCTTTTTAAGGAAAGTTGTATTGGCACTTGCAGCCTCCCTCCACACACTTGGAACAGACAAGAGGAAACTAATGAGCATGGATTGATGCCCTGAATTGCTGCACTGATGCATTTAATTATTCACAACCACCTTCAAAACAGAGAAAGGCCTGAACTATGTAGCGCACAGTTGCTTTTTGCTTATACCCTTTTCCGTCATCTGCTACTCATAGGTCAGGCCTGGTTTTACTCTTGACAGCAGCAGGTTTTCAGGCCCGTTCAGCTTTCAGAAAGACCAACTGGTCCAACTTTGTTACCTGTGCTTTAATTGTTTTCAGAATCACCTACGTCAGATCCTGGATCCTAGACTACTCAGCAGAGTCACATTTAAGTGAAAACTCTTAGCTGCATGCTGGCCCATATCTGTCTTCCTAGACCATTTAGCACATTTTTGAATCACACCACAATAGTTCCGACTAGCATGAAAATTATATCAAGCAAGAGGTATGCTACCTCTTCTTTCTGTGTGGCACTATAAATACATCTCTGTGCTCCTAAGCAAGGAAAGGAGAATGTGTTTAATGTGATAAAAGAGATGAAGTAATTGCTTAATTCTCTTTTTTTTTTTTTTTTTTTAATGAGTGGAAAGCTCTTATGGTGAGAACAACTTTGAGAAGAAGTACTCTTCAAATCTGAGGCTGATAAAACTGTGGTCACTTAGTACCTTTCTCCTGCAAGGGAAACCCACAGCTACGGACTTGCCGCCAAGAGTGCCATCTCCTGAATATGCTTCAACTGAGGTGCAGTTAGCTCTTTTGTCTCTAGTGCAACTCTTCGAGGTTGCAAAGAGGAGTGTGTCTTCATCAGGATCACTGGTAACTGGAAAATGAGGGGTAAGTCCTCAGCATGGACTTGGGGTGAAACAAGTAGTAAGCAGCTTGTAGAGGGCAAGAGAAACAAGTTGACGTTACTGCTCTTTCTTATTGAGGCCTCCAATACTGAGCTGGATGGCAGTTTCTGACTTCTGAATTTTCATTCCTAGCTAGACATATTCTTGAATGTTTAAAAAACATGGATCAAAGATTTGAATTCTAGACATGCTTGACTGGCTAGAAATGGAAATGTATCCAGGCCAAGGTTTCTCTTAAATCTTTCATTTTAGATTAGTTACTAAGGAAGGTGTAACTCATTTGTATGTCATGTAATTTGTTTCTGCTACTGTGAAATCACTGTACTACTGGCAACAAGTGCCCTCATTAAGTTTTTTGTATTATTTTATCTTGCAGAAATATTTTCCTTACAAACTATCCTTCATTACCGTATGTAGATCTTTGGAGCACCTAGATATGTGTGTCAGATTGTACTGAATATTATTATAACAGCAGGATCACTTAAAGGATATACTGTAAATCAAAGCAAAAAAAAAAAAATCTGCTGTTGCTATAACAAGTCCCCAGTGATACAATTTTCTGTACACCAGTGGTGTGTTATAAATCAATGCTAAGGCAATCTCTTAAAATAAGCATGTGCTACCCCTGATTTCTTGTATCAAGTCACACAATATTTTCAGTTTAACTTGTTGCCTAACTACTAGCACACCTGGGTAATACTGTTCCCAGGCAACAGTGTATAAGCACAACAAGAATAAAGCAATGGAAATTTCATTGCAGTGTTTTAGTAGAAGCCTTCTGAGAAGGAGAGGGAAATTGGGAATATAAGGTATTCAAACCACAGAACTCAAGGCATTAATAGAACTTAATCCTGAAGACTGTAAATCCTCAGGAAAAGATCAAAGAGAAAATAAAACCAATTATGAGAACACTACAGATAAAAATAGCTAATAGAGCATCTGTTTTCATGAAGATATGTAAATATATAGAAGAGAGAGCATGTGTCATCTTAGAAACCTACCAAGATTACCAGCGTGTCAGGAGTGTCTGTGAACTCTGTTCTATCGGCTTCCAGAGCTGTCAGGAATGCCTAGACAATCACTGCGGTTCAGAGCTGCTGAGCTGCGCCAAGACTGCAGGCTGAGGAGCCCTCTGAGGCCACGGAGAATTTTGGCCTCTAATAGACATCCTGAAATCTATGCAGGTCCAAGGAGACCCAGAGACTAAGCAGGTTGAACTTCTTACCCACTCCATCCTCTGTGATTTGGGGAAAATTTGAAGCATAGTTTCCAAATAAGCAGCAAAGGCGTGGAGGATGGTATTCCTGTGCTAAGAACAATCTGGCACATGGAAAGAGGCCTGCATTTAAAAGCTACGTAGTTAGGCTTGGATTTAGGCAGATATTCTAAAGCAGCTGCAAAAGGGAAAAAAAAAAAAAAAAAGAAAGAAAGAAAGATAAAAAACCCCAGCCCTCTCACCACACATTTTCTTCCATCTGTGTCTCCCTAGCTTTGTAAAAATTATTCTTAGGAATCTTGCAGTGTGGTGAAAGCATGTAAAGGCTCAGCTCCTGAGAGAAGTCAGTATCGCTGCTGTGCACAAAACCCACACTCAATATAGAGTTAATACCTCCAGATTCTAGGATAAAAAATTGGCATGGGGAGCCCATTCTACCATTTCTAGTTCTGACACCCTCCATTATGTGGACTTTCACACAAAGCCATGATGTGGCTTAGAGAGCACATCTATGTTTAGTTCAGCTTGGCAGGCCTGAATCGTAACTGAATTTGTTTCAATGGTGGTCTAAGGAGTATCAAGAAATATTCTGCCCCTTCCTAATGCTGGTGTGATGCCTACCAAGCAAGTTGCAGAAGTGGGTATATGTTCTCATAGTGCAGCCTGTTGGGCTGCAGTGCTTTAGGAGAGGGACAGGCTGTGGGGCAGCTCTGGGGTAAATGGGCTGGGAGGCCCCATAGGAGCCACAAGTGACACTGTGGAAAGGTCTGTGCTACCTGCAGGGTAGTATGGGTGTGAGGTGCGGGGCTGGAGAGAACGGGGATAGTCAGGGCCAAGACTACTAAGATGAAGTTGGGTGAGGTTGCTGCATTGAGGGAGCAGGACAGTACCTGTGACTCCCATGAGAGTGTGGGGAGGTAGGGTAGTTGATGGGGAAAAGGAGCAAAATATAGGGCAACTGGTTAAATATAGGGCACTGGGCATGGTGGTTTAACTGCAACCGGACCAACACACAGAATACAGTGCAAGACTGCATCCTTCTAGCTGCAGATGGGAAGGGAAGAGGAGGGGAGTGCCAATTTTGAGGCCTTCACAGCCATGAAGAGAAACAGGATTGATTCCTGAGGTAAAATGGTTATTAATCACTGAGTGCATGGCCAGCAAAGGACAAACATTTGTTATGTTGGCACGTTGTGATACTGGATAAAAATGGACTGTTTATGCTTTTTAAAGAGTTGTATTCACAACTCTTTTTCATTTCCTATTCACATTATTTCAGTGCACTGTGATTTAAATACATAAATTTGGAAGAGAAAATTTGTCTTCAGAAGTTCAGATACTGTGTTGTTTTTTCTGACATAATAACATTGAACAGTAAGAGTTGCTACCATTAAAATACAAACATAATGTAAAAGCCATTTAATTTCCCAGTGGCAAAATACAAAATGTTCTAAGCTGGATTACCTTACTAGTAATCTTAGTAAGGTGTTTCTTGTACTTTACAAGGAATTTCTGTAAGGTACTTACCGGAAGACTCAAAAATTCGTTGAAGTAGTCCACAAACATATCATCTGTGGCTAAGTATTCTTCCTACAGAGAGACAAAACCACAAAGCAAGCCTTGTACTGATCTGCACTAACTTGGTTTGAATGCACTGTTGCCTCAAACACTGAATTTTCCATGAAATATGACACACAAACTTTTGCAAAATGTTATTTCCCACTTTTGAGAATATAATCATTGCATCATTGTTGTATTCTAGCCATTGCACATCACTGAGATCCTTAGCAGTTTAAAAAACACACGTGAAAGTAAATCCTTTGCCAAGAAATTTACAGATAAAGCCTTCATAAAACAAACAGCTTCTAAATGTTGGAAATGTCAATGTTTACTTTTGAAAAAATGTGCATAAGCTAACAGTCTAGAAATTCCCCACATTATACCTTTCTCTCTTGCATCTGGGAAGGAGGGGAGTATAAAAGGTCACCAGAGCCTGCTTCTGCTCCCACACTGCTGCTTGGGGATGTTTTGAGAGATGTCTGGGGAATAAAAAGGAGTTCACTGATCTATAATTTGGTTCACCAAGCAAGCAGTACCTGCCATACTTGGAATCTGACAGAACTGGGAGATTTTCTGTTGACTCCATCAGAAGTGAAGATTGCATCTGCAGGTAGTTCTGTACCCTTTCTGACCCTTGCATTTTAAATCCTGTTAACAAGACTCAAAAACTGTAGAATATCTTTTTTTTTTTTTTTGCTATTGACAAATCAATAAATATGGATCCCAATTTTACTTCTACTGCAATAAACACCACCACCCTCCTATTTCAGTTCAACAGAAGGTAAAAGTAGAACATTATTCCATTGGTCTTCAGAAATTTGTCTTCAGTATAATGCAGACTTCTGAAAAACTTTTAATAATCTCCATTTCTTGAATAGTCTATTATTTCTGCCTTGCAACACAACACAAAAAGAATGCACCTAAACCAAATGTATTTGCTGATATTAGCAAAGGTCTTGTGATACAAATCTTCTTCCTCTTAAGTTTATAGCATTGGCATGCACTAAAGCGAGGTGATGCATGTACATGGTATCACTTGTAGGCAAGCAATATCTTGATCCAAACTTCATGGTTTCTAACCTAATTAGAGACAGCATGTACTTAGGTAAGGAAGAAATCTTGAGCTAATCTACTTTAATATGAACTCAGGAAGGCCCCTGTGTGTGCTGCATGACAAGTCAGAACCAGGCCTAATGGTGTTTGTCCAGCCTTAATCTGCCAACATTTATTCCTTAGCACTTGTGGTTGCTGCTATCACTGATACAGGACAGGCAAGTTAGCTCATGCTCATTCCTGTAAAACATTGACAACACTGAAAGCAAGGATTTCTGCTTTACAGAGATCATGCTTTATTTGGATCACAGGCCCATAGTCCAATGTAGCTGCAGTACCATGGACCTACAGATGTTAGGACACTGATGAAATAGGAGAATTTACCAAAGTGTCTAACCCAAAGCATTTTGAAGTCAACAGAAAATCTTCTTGCTGATGTCGCTAGGCAATCAATCAGATCCAGAAATCTCAATTCCACAAGTGTTAACACAATTAACAAAAAATTAATTAGAAACAGGCTGCAGTCTGCCTCACATTTGGTTTGGGTAATGCACAATTAGACTTGACTCTGATAAGGATGAATATGAAGATGGTTGGATATGATAATACCTCATACAAATATTTTATTGTTTCAAAGGACTTATTCAAAATAATTCATTTACTACTGGCTGAAATATAAGCTCTTTAGGAATATGCAGGTAACATGTGTTTTTAATTTCCCAAGCATATAATTCTCTGCAGTCCCATATAACAGCAAGAAATGTAAACACAGTGGCTGATTAATCAATGAAATGTTTATGATCTTATTAACGCAAGCTTTACTACTTACTGATCTTACTACATCCACACACAATATACTTTCCTCTGGTTTTTGGAGGTTTTTTTTTTTTGTAGTCAGTCTTATTTTCATTTGAAAGCATAGTTGCACTTTCGTATTTGTACTTTATAGGTTATGGAGCTGCATATACAATACTCTAGCTTAGATTTTTGTGTCAGGAAGCAGTTTGTTTCATTTCCTCCCATGCCATCTTTCCTGCTGCACTCTCCAAATTGTGACTAGAAAAAGCTGCCTTACAATTGCAACTGGAGGTCAAAGTGTGCTAAAAATTGGTCCAAAGCTGCAGTTGCCCTCACACAATTTGTGTACAACTAGGAATATCCTGGGTCTCATCTCTGTCACTCTTTTAACGTTGAAAGGAATTTTAAAATCATTTTGGCAATGATGTAGAACCATTTCTTAGATATTTTATAGAAACACACCTAATGACTTTCTACCTACAGTATTTGATAGCTTTCTCTATTATTGCCATCATTTAAAAGTCCAGAAACACAGAAATATTATTAGACACTAAAGGAGAAGCTGAACGTGGGTAAAAGTGGCACCACCCTGAAAGGTCTCCATTTCACATTGCAGCACCCGCTAAAATAATAAATACCTTTCCAGTCTTCAAAACTATATAAGAAATGGCATCTTTAAATGTCAAAGTTAGTATAAAACTTCGATCCTGCATAGAATTCTGATAGCTTCATGTTCTTGTGTGAAGTTCACCTGGAGTCAGACATGTCTAGCCACATTAAGTGGCCTGCAGAATCAAGGTTTAATGCAATGTAAATATGCAGTTGAGAGATTTTCTCATGTACATATTTACATATGCTAGTTATCTGCAACATATATATATATATATATATATATATATATAATTTATCACTACCTGAATTCATGTTGATCCTGTTTGTGGTAACAGTATAAATAAAATAATATCTGGAGGTTCCCAAAAGGAATAGCAATACATTTATACTTTAAAATACACAGTTACAAAGGCATCCAAAATGGGGAAGAAGCAAATGTTACCTAAGCGGCAAGATTTAAGGTGTCATTTCATATGAGGTGACAAACAAACATATCTACTTTTCAAATGAGAAGACAAACATCAGAGAAATCGTACAATGAGCTATGAGCAAAAGGCAGAAAAGATAAAGGAGGAGATTGATAACCTGTCACATTGAACCTTCCAGTTGATTATTTCTTTCCTTCATCCTATTTCAATTTCCTTTCTATTTACATCCTTATTCTCCATAGTTTCCTGATACTTTTTTTTTTCCTATTTTTTAAACTAAGTATTTTTTTTGTCTGAGAAAATTGCAAGAAGTTACTCAGTACTCTATATTTACACAGAGGAAAGAAATGAGAAACCAGACAACAGTTTCCAAAACCTTTTTTTTTTCTTTTTTTTGCACTACAGTTGCATGCCAAAATGAATGATCAAGCCTCATAAAGCATACTTACAAACACTTCTTCTGTTATACATGGAGGCTCTGAAACACAAAAATGAAATATCATACGTTATGCAAGCAATACAATCAAGCTTGTTCAACTGTGATTACTGAACAGAAACAAAAAGTAGTGAGGCATGACAACCTTCCTGGATATTCTGAAATAAAATAACTCAGCCTGAGGAAACAAAATAAACTCCAAGAACATGAAGTAATGTTGACCCATGCATAAAAAGGTTGAGTATCACAAGAATTATTTAAATATAATTAAAGTATTATTTAACTAGATTATTTCTCATATGTATCAGTTAACTTCTTGTCAGCTTTCCTCTACAAAATTGATTACTAGAAGCTTGCTGGTTTTAATTAAAATACAGATTTTTATGAAACTCTGGGAGCCTTGAGGAGCAAATATTATGAACCACAAGATAAAATTAAAAAAAATGTAATTGGGGGTGTTCCCAGATTCTAGGAGAATCATTCACTCGTTCTAGGAGACTATTCTGTCTTTTGTGATGCCATTTGAAGGGAGTAAAGTTCTCTCTTCAGATTGATGAATTTTTCTGGGCAGTTCAAAATCTCCCTCTTTTGAACCTAGCAGTTCAAAATCTCCCTCTTTTATATCACCATCTCTGTATCTGAGACAATCACCCTGGGGCCAGACCCAGTCCCTCACCCTGCGTGGAAAGCACTACATACCAGTGGTAAGCCTCTTCGACTGCATCCTGGATCTAGGTACATACGGATCGGCACCTGCACCTGCATGTTTACGACCTCATTTGCAAAGGTGAAATCCTTGACTGCAGACCAGAAGCAGCCGAGCTGCTGTGCCCGGCTGGGGACTGCTGGTCTGCACCAGGGCAGGCTGGCTCTGCTGAAGGCTCACAGCGAGCGGGGTTGCTATGGCACTGCAAACAATCCCCAGATGAGCTGAGCGGTAAGTGTATACTTCTACAGCTGATGTGAAGCAGAGTCAGATATCAGGCACACTGCTGATATGGTCCCAAGAGAGGCCTGTGAACTAGGAATTTGAGGATATTTGCAGCAAGAAATAAAATTAAACACTCTTTTCTCAACTGGCCTAGGCAGCTCTTAGTCAAAAATGATATTCAACCTTCTCCTACGTTAGCAAAACCCTCCAGCCGTGTGAGATTTTGCCTTAAAAAAAAAAAATTTCAAAACTTACAACTAATGACCAATGGATTTATGCAATGTATCAAACAATTCTGCATCCATAAGTGGACTATGAGGCTTGATTCTGATCAACAAAGCCAGTCCTATCTACGGTAGAGAACTCCCACTGCAGCCAAGAAAGAAAAGGTGAGGAGCCTCATACTGCTAAGGCTGAGATGAAACCTGAGCTGTTTCCTAACAGGTACAAATGTCTCCATTGTGATGTACCAGAAACACAACCTACAGCCTTGGCAACAGCCTTCCTCCCTCCCTCCTACTGCCAGGGCCCAGAGCTAGCAGAAATCCAAAGGCAGCTGCATTTTCCCTCAGTTAGGAAGTTTATAAATAGCGTAGGTAGAAGGAGAAAAGATGTTAAGACCCAGAGAAAAGAGTCTACTCCCAGAATGTTAGTTTCTTCCTTGGCTCAAGGGGGTGTCCCAGGATATAAGAGAAAGTCACATTTATGATACGGTCAGCTAAAGCTGTGTACAAAGGAGTGTAGGCTCCTGTATAATGTTCTCAGTGGACTTCAGGTGTTCCACAACTGGGATCTGAAAGCATTCTACCTAGTATGTATCTGATCCTAGAACTGCTTAAGTTCTTCAGGCACATTCAGGTTTTTTGGCATGAAAGTTCCTTCAAAGGTTCTACTGCTGCTTATTTCAAGAACAGCAACAATTTCAGCAGCCTGGCATAAATCCCACTGGGATCAGTTATACAAGACGTCACATATGCAAGTTACATGATGGGCTCCTTTGAGAAGCCTAATGCATCAGCTGTGCTCAGGAAGTGCCCAAAATGCATCAAGAGCTTCCCATTCTCAGCAAACTCTGTCATTTGTGCCTCCTTTCACAGAACAATATAGTATCTCCAGTCATGCTCTTCAGCTGTGAAAAAAAAGTTTTATTTTAATTCATACATTACTTTGGTGGACTCTATGATCAAGTAAAAACAGAACAAATGCACTTGCTCAGGAACTACGGCTTTAAGTCCAGGAATTGATGACTATCAAATCAAATATCATAGAGGCAGTGGAAATGGCTTCATCTCCTAGAAACACATGGTATTTTGCATCGGCTACTCCAAATGTGCATTCCCACTCCTAAGGGTGCCTGCCCAAGTACCAGAATGATGCCTCTTCTGATTATCTTAGTGGAATTTTGTTAGCTGTCCAATTAGCTTTTTAGGGTGGATTGTTTTGTGGGTTTTTTTTTTTTCCACTTAAAGGACGAACAGTATTTCCAAAGACCTAAGAGATAAGCTGAATAATGTTGTAGCCAAGATACACATTTCAGCCAAAGCTTGATATATATGAAAAGCATATTTAACAGAAGCAAACAATAAAATATAAAGACTCAAACTTAAGAGAGCTATGGACAATTTAAATAGCACGATCAGTATTCTGGTGAAGTATTAACTAACCTTAAGTTGTCTGTATGCAAATTCTATCCAAGAAGACATGACAAACGGTAGGTTAAAACTGAATGGCATACATTTAAACACATTATCTTACTGCCATGTATCAGGACATGTTCTATTTTGATTATTATATATCTCAAATAGGTATACTTAACGTATATATAAGAGAAATATGGATAACAAGATAGCCCATAAAATGTAAAGTGAAACCTTTTCAACAGGTGGAAGAATTGCACTGCACTGTATATGAGACTGCATTATCTCGTAACCAAACTACTTATTATGATTTCAAATGTTTAAGCTAATGTTCATTCCACTCCTTTCCCCAACTGCTCCTTTTTCTTTCTGATGTAGGTTTAGACAGACTTTGGTATATAACATTCTCCTAAACTTCCCTAGTTGCTTGTAATTTTTGAAGAAAAAACAGCAGCAGAAACATGATGAATGCATCTTTTTTAAAATTAGAAATGGAAGCCACAAGTCAGCTTAGATAAAATTGAAGTTTGGAAATAAGTCAATAAAAAAAAAAACAAAAGTCCTTTTTCTCTCCTTCTACCATCTGGTATATTTTGGTATAAAACTCTTAGGTCTTTGTTCTCTTTGTACTGTGCTTCAAAGACTGCCTTTTGGACTAAGCGCATCAGGAAATGCACACTGTACTCTCTCACGGAGAATCTATTACCAGTTCTTCTCACTTTATCATCATCTTAGTTAGCAACACGTATTTAGGTCAAATATTTTGTGTGCGCATGCATTTCAGTCCTGATTTTATATTGCCAGTGAAATGTTCACCAGTTGATAAAGCTGAGATATAAAGAGATATAAAGATCAAGCTCATTTTCCTCCTTTTCTACATTTTTCTCTTTCTGTGCTCTTCTCTTATTTTCATTTCAATGATTATTCATCTTAGCAGGACTGCAGACCTACAGAATGTTTCATAAATATAGTCAAAGCCATGATCTATCCCAAAAAGCATCTGGTCTTGTAGAAAACATGAATGGCTAGACAGGATGGAGAGTAAGTTTTAAAAAGGTGATACTAGTAAAATTCTACACAAAAGAAAGTAAAAAGACTAGAAGTAGGATTCAAATTATTAGCATTTTGAGAAAATGGTAATCTAGCAGAAGGCCAGCACAACAAGAGATCTGCACAGGAAGACAAATGGGAGGAAAACATAAATTGGTCCTCTCCACACCTGCTGTCATCTCCCTCCTCTCCCCATTACTGAAGAGCCATTTGGAGAAGTGAACTTTCAGTCAAGACTTTAGTCTGTCATTGTCCCTTTCCTTCACACTTCTCAGAAATTCATGCTTTCAAACATTTACCAGGGAAAGTGTTTCAAAGTATCAGCCGGGCAAATCAGGTCAACACTGCTGAGACAACTTCGCACTCAAAGAAACAACCTTATGAATGATGCCACCTTGCTGGGTGAGCAAGTCTCCTCTTTGTGACTTGCTCGAGTAAAGGAAAGACATAAATTGGGTTGCTTCATTAAACCCAAATGCGCACTTGTGTTTGTAGGTGCTAACTTGTGTTTGATTCCTGGCAGTAGTCACAGTGATGTCATGAACATCGCCATAATTAATTACTCATTCAAAAAGTAGCAAATACTATTAAAAATGCAGATAGGCATCTAGAGGGATCTCCAGGGGCAGCTATGAACTAATTCCCATTGGTTTTCAACAGAAACTCCCCAGCTCAGATACAGATGGGCATTTCATCATGTGATATCTTTAATACCTAAATATCTTTACAGCTTTAGTTAAATGTAACTACTCTTTCTTCTTTGGACAATTGTCAGATAGATTTTAGCTTTTGCATCCGAAAGTAGCAATCTCAAACTGGAAACAGGTGCTAGGAAACCTATTTAAATATTGACTGCAGAACTGCCAAAAAGGGAGTCAGATCATAGAATCATAGAATGGTTAGGGTTGGAAGGGACCTTCAAAGGTCATCTAATCCAACCCCCCTGCAAGGAGCAGGGACATCCCTGAAAGGAAAGCACAAATTGATCATCAGATAACTGGCCCTTAAATTAGTCTGTTGGCAAAATGCTGCCTGTTGTGGTAGCACAGCCTCCATGTGTTGAATCTGATAGTTCTAGCTTACAGCACAGCTTAATGCAATTCTGTGGCTGTCAGAAGTTAATGTAGACACCCGAGGAAACCGTTATTGGGAATATGAGCACTCAAAAGAATTCTGAAAGGAAAAAAAAGAAAACACCAAACCCACAAACCAAACCACACAGACACATTCCTGAAGAAAGTGCTTAAAAATAAAACAGGAAGGGCTAAATACTAAAGGAAGAGATGTGACATAGCTTTGGTCTATAACATTAGAAACGTTTTACTAGTGGAAGACTGTCAGAAGAAAGGCAAGTCCAAAGAGCTTGACCTCCACAAAATTCTCAACTGAGACAGTCACTGGAGAATATTCCTTGACTTGTCCATTTCACCAATGGCCCAAGGATTCCTATAAAAATCTTATTCTACCAGGAAAAGGTAGAGGTATTTTATCAAGTTTAAAGACTTTAAATAAAGTTTTATTCCCCTTTGCTTAGTATGGGTCTTGGAAAAGATATAGGGAGTACAGAACATACCTGGAAAGTGAATCAGAATTTGGAAGGACCACTTAGCACTTTGTGATATACATTTATACAGTTGCTACCTTGTACATGCCAGCTACCTACTTCCTACCTGCAGTTATCTGATCCCTTCAGAGATAACTGCTAGAACTTTAGGAGAGTATCACACTATCATTTCTAATTTTGAGAAGGAGTATTAAGACTTAATTGAAAAAAAGAAAAAACCATTCAGCAAGATTGTGGCAGTTTTAAGAAGTGTATTAGAAATAAAGTCATTCTGTGAAGACAATATGAAAATCAGGAAAGAACTACTAGACCCACAGCTATCAAACCACATACAAGATTTAAAAATTGGCAGGGTGCATAAGTTTACAGCAAGGCAGAGAAAGTTTATTGCTAGCAGCCCTTCTACAGTTAATGTAGCATAGCTTTCACCTGAAACATAAGATACAGATCAGAAGAAACTGACAGTTATTTCTACAGCGATTTCACTATCAGGGGATGTATCAGAAATTTTGGCACTATGTGCAAAAGATTGCATTGTCACTGTCTATTCTCTATTTTTCATGTAGATAAATTGGAGTCATGTTTTGTAATACATTTTGGCTATGCTAATTTAAGCTTTGCAAGTTTACCACTACTTCTTACTTTTAGTTGTGCAAGGAAATGTCATGCCATTTGCGGGGCTGAGGGGGGTGTTACTTTTAGCTTGGTTTAAATCAGGTCAGTTCATTGATCTTGGCTTAACAGGTGTTCTAGCAAGCTAAGCGGCCAACACAAGAGGCATACGAAGAAGCTTCAGCAGATAGGAATAACATACGCCAATAATGCCAAACACTTCCTTTAACAAGATCATCTCCTGGCAGTGGGTGGCATATACCCAACAAGAAACATTAAATGCATGCATTTCTTTGCAGTCTCGCTGTTACAATCACACAGATGTCAACAACAGTCCCCAAACACAGGATTCCACAGCTAAGAGCAAAGTTATCCATGTGAGATATTACTGATGCATCAAGCATGTAGATAGCAGCAGTGCTGTTTGAAACAGCATATCCCACTGACCACCAGTTCCCACCTTTTTGTGTAATATGGCCATTGCTGCTTGTGTAGCTGTATAATGAAGCAGATTGGGAGATTTGATCCAGCTAAAGAAAAAAAAAGTCAGGAGAAAAGAAAAACGTCATGTACATCAGCTTCCAGAACACAGCAATGTCAACACAACAGGTGTTGTGCACCTATAACTAATAGGTGCTCCTTAAGATTTCAATAATCCTTCAGAAAAATACACAAAATTACATCCTTCTTATTTTGTAGGTATTCTACTTTCCTACCTATTGCTCTCTTTGACTCCAGAAAAACCTAGTTAAAGAATAAAGAACACATTAAGTTCCCAAATGCTCACCTAGTCTTCATTTAACAGACTAAAACAAACAAACAAAAAAATGCTGCCATTCTGATACTGTTTAAAGTATCTTAACATGGGAATACTTGGCCACTTCCCAATTTTGAGTTTTAAAAAAAAGTTAATTTACTCTTTTGTGTTCACTAAAGCCATCAGAACATCAATTAAGTATGAAAAAAAATGCATATAATGTATTTTTCCTGTGATCATTTTGAATCATAATAGATTGAGGGGGCATTTGAAGATTATCCATACTTTGTAAAATTATAATGGATTTTGTTATCAAAAACATTTTTCTGTAGTTGGGAAATAGAGTCCAGAGCATGTAGCTCCTGAAACTGTCAATTCTCAAATACTTCCACTGCAACACTTCCAGGAGAGAATTACATTTTGTAGCCAACACCAGGCTAGCATGGAGACTGCCAGATAATCCAAGTCCATGGCTGAGGGAGGAACTGAGCCAGCAGGCAGTGTTTAGGCCAATCTTGCCTGGTTGCTGTAGGATCTGGCTGTCTGCCCAGCACAGCTTCATCCTGTAAAAGAGGCCCTGGAGAAGTAATACCATCTGAATTGCTTCCCAGGATGCCACTCGAAGATTTTGGTATGCAACTCCTGGGGGCAAGAATTATGGCTACCCTTGCTTTAAGCTATTCAAAACATTTTGCATTTGTTACATTGAGTTAATGTTTAAGGGTTAAAGCAAGAAGAAAAACTAAAGTTCTGCTTGTAAGAAAAATCTTTGGTGCCCCCTTGTGATGAAATATTTTTGTCAACAGAATGTATGCACTTGAAATCAAGGGCTATTTTCAGTGAGGAAAGCATTTCAACCCTTAAGATAGTCTCACATTTAAGTTAGTTAATTAAGCAAAGCATTTCAAGAATTAGTTTGTTTTCTTGTTATCCATTCTGTGTTGTATGACATTTTCCACAGACTGCTCTATTATAATTATTTAACCCAAGGAAAACAGTTGGGTTAAATAGGAATTTAAACAGTTGTGGTAGTTCAGCCCCGACTGGGACCAGACTACGCAGACTCTCTCTCACTCCCCCCACCCTCCAAAGAGAATAGGGGGAGATAATATAAGAAAAACAGCTCAAGGTTTGAGATAAGGACGGGGAGAAATCCTTAAAGTTAGCGTTACGGGCAAAACAGACTCGACTTGGGGAAAAATACTCATTTATTTCTAAAAAAAGCAGGAGAATGAGACAGGGAACAAGATAACCTCCCCCCACCCCTCCCTCTTCCCGGGCTTAACATTATCTCTACCACCTTCCCTCTCCCCGAGCGGCACAGGGGGGAAGAGGGAATGGGAATCACGGTCAGTTCATCACGTGTTGTTTTACGCCGCTACTTTGTCGTCAGGGGAAGAACTCCTCACATTCCTCCCCTGCTCCATCGTGGGGTCCCTCCCACAGGCCACAGTCCTTTGTGAAACTGCTCCGGCGTGGGTCATCTCTTCCATGGGGTGCAGTCTCTCCAGAACAGCTGCCCCAGTGGGCCCTTCACAGGCCACAGCTGCCCTCAGGCATCCACCTGCCCCGGCATGGGGTCCTCCCCAGGCTGCAGGTGAATCTCTGCCCCTCCGTGGGCCAGCATGGTCTGCAGGGGGACAGCCTGCTTCACCATGGGCTGCAGCACAGGCTGCAGGGGAATCTTGGCCACGAGCCGCATTACTCCTCCCTCTCCTTCTTCACTGACCTTGGTGTCTGCAGCCATTCCTCACAACAGGCTGGCAGATGCCTCTCAGGATCCTTTTTACATCTTATTCACTTCACTTCTCATCTCCTCTCCACTTCTTGCAGCCAGGCCGGGCCGAGTTGGGCCCAGTCGGCTGCCCGGCGGGAGGCTAGAGGGTAAGGCCTGCAAGGCCCACAAGGCCTGTGCCTCCCCCTCTCTGCCCCCACTCAGCTGCTTCACATCTTCTTCCTTTTTTTCTTTTTTTCCCTCGTTTTCCCCTTCTTAAATATGTTATCGCAGAGGCGTTATCACAGGACATTCTGCTACCAATTGGCTCGGCCTTGGCCAGTAGCAGGTCCGCCCTAGGCCCGGCCGAGTCCACTGAACAAAGCGGAGCAACTTCTAGCAGCTTCCTACAGAAGCTACCACCTTAGGCCCCCCCTCACCAAACAAAACCAGAACAACAGTGCACCAGTGAGCACTTCTGTTTAGAGCAGAAAACACAACCCATATCTTGCCCTTCATAAAAAAAAGTCATATTCCCTTTTACTATGCCCATGTGGGATAGAGTCTTGGAAAAATTTCTTGACAGAAATGCTTCCAACAGCAAGGCTGGAGAATAACTACATTACTACAGTAATCGTTTTTGTATGCCACAACAGAGTACACAATGGGAAAAGGATAAAGGAAAATTGAACTTCAAATTCCTTATTTTGTTAGAGTGCTTCTTTTGTACCATTTATTTCTAAAGACAGGAGAATGTTCTCAACACAACCAAAATTCATGTTTAAAAGCCAAAGATGTTGCTATTGCCACAGTCTGTGTAGCATCTAATCTATTGAAACATGGACCAGAAAAGTGTACTGAATTCAGACCAGAGGAAAACTTCATTTTGTATCACAATGGCCTACATATAGGCTAGGTACTGAGCTACTGAGTCCTAACAGAACAAGGCATTTCTAGGAGATGTGTTCTTCAGGCCCCAAATAATGCATTACACCCAGTTCAGTACCTGGTGAACTTTAGTGTCTCCTCAGTGAACATAAGATAGGAGTCCTCCATTTAGGCAACAGCAGCACTTTAGGATAATTAACAATTTTGCTAAAGTGGCCCACTGCACAACTGCTGACTAACTCTGCAATAACCTTGCAGCTCCAAATTATAACTTTTAGCAAGTGTTACCATGTTTATCTAGGGTATTATTACTTGCTAGCTAGCAGTTACTACTCTCCTACCACTTCGGCTGGCTCTAGTCATGACACAATGTCCAAGTTTAAACAGCTTATGGAAAGAGGTTTATCACTATGACTCAAGACTAAAAAGAAGCAGGTGAAATACAGGCACAGTTTTCACATCCCATTTGCCAGAGATTGACGGTGCCTACAGAATTAAGACACAACAACTCTTGCACCACTGTTTTCAAAATTAGTTTCAGAATGCAGAGGGGAGAAATTAGAGGAACTTTTAACACAGGAACCCCAGTCTCCAAGTCAGATCTATTTTCATATGAAGCTTCCAGTATTCAACACCAATGTTTGTGAGTTCATTCAGAACGCCATGCCATCCATATTTTCAGCTGAAGAGTTGGTTTCTTTACTACTCATCCATTAGCACCCCGCTCAAGAAGGCTCCCAACAAGTTTGGGCAGGCTCTAGCACTGTACAGTGGCTTGCCAAAGCTCAGAGGAAAAAAATACGTTGTCTTTTTGTAATGAGAACTCCAACTAATCAGAGCTCAGGAAGTCGAAAGTAAAAGCCAGCTTTGTCTTTGTTTAAGTAAAAGTAAACGTGATTCCCAAGAAGCAGTCAGATATTGTTAGACATCTGACAACTGATAACAGAATCTGCTAGGTGTTTTGCATAAAAAAAAGTCCTGTAAGATTCACTACAGAAAGAATTTGCACTTATAAAAATATAATCTAATCACATCAAATACTAAATCACCATGAGACTGAAGTAGAGAAAGAAAAAAGCCTGAAACTTAGTAGTACAAAGTACAAGGTTATGCACTTATGGTTCAGTAAGAATTTATGGGAAAAAATGGGATTTTTTCAAAATTTGTGAGAGAAGAATGTGGGAGTACTACACCTAGTCACTAAACTACAAAAGTGCGTAAGACAAAAGAAATGCTACTCAGCATGTATTGGTCAAAGTATTTCTGGTAGAGAAAAGAAAGTCCTAATATTATTCAAGGTCTGGAATACTAGTTGCACAGTTTCAGAGAATTTATTCCAATGGAAAAAATGAAGTGTCATTAAGACAACTCAAGAAACAGAGGTTTTATCTGAGATGAAACTAAGTTCAAAGTTTTTTTGTCAATGAAATAAAGAGTGAGGGGGTATTTATACTACACAATCATAACATTGAGGAAAAAGTCTCAGGGGAGGAACAGATGTATAGAATAGCTATTTTAATAGCAATATTTAAAAAAAAAAAAGGCAGCTGGTTAAGTGAATAGTAGAGCAATGTGGAATAGGTCTCCAACATAAAGGTAATGAGACAGTATTCTAGCCAGTTGTGAGAAAACTTGATGAGTTGACATAAGAGCTTGGCACTAGACACCAGGAGTCCCTTTCCAATCTGACACTTCTGTATTTCTTCACATGATTCTGAAAGCAGAAAGAAAAGGAATTACTTCTTGTACAAAAATTAACCTAAAAGGCCTAAATTGCCTAAGGAGTACTAATGAATAACCAATATATGGAATAGGAAAATAATCTAACAGATGTTGATGAGCTGCTTATTTTAATGGACAAAATTTTTAAACCATTTTTAGCTAGTTATTGATAGAACATACTAACATTCTCTATCCTATAAACAATTTAAAAGATTTATAACATTTTTTTGCCTAAGCTCTTCCATACTTGTCACCAAGGTATAATTAGAGACTTAAGTAATTTCAATTTCCTTCTCAGAGACCAGTTGAGGTTTATGGTTGCTGCTCAAAAAAAAAAAAAAAAAAATTATTTATTTAGAATTTAAACCCATGGCTCTGGCTCAAACCATCACCTTCAGAAATCTAGAAACATTCCATGGGCATCCTTTGTAGGCAATATCACTCCTCCTACTATAGATCACATCTGTCTGGAGGGAAATAAGGATTGCAAAAAAGATTTTCAGCAGCAAACAAATCAAATATTATCTGGATCATTAATTTTAATCTCATTATATCTCTCTTCCAGGGTGAAAGACTATTCACTCCTCCCTTTACAATAATCTGTTGTCAATTGTAAGAAAAATTCTTGAGCTGGAGAATAATCATGGGCAGGATGTTTTAGGAAACTCTTGACCATTGTCCTTTCTATCCAAGGACCACTTTTGCATCCTTCTCTGTGCTAGCTAGAAGTGTTAGTACTTGACCTCAGGTCTCAGAATTAATTTAGCCCAGTAAAGGAAAAAACAAAACAAAAAAAAAAAAAAAAAAAAGGAAATGGACATGATTCCCGAAACTCCCCAAAATTCATAGACCAGTTTTTTGCTTGGTTTTTTTTGTTTGTTTGGGTTGGTTTGTTTTATTTTTGGAGGGAAGTGTTGTTGGTTTTTTTGGGGGAGTGGGTTTACAAAGTAGAAACCTATGTTCTCCTTTGTTGTTTCATTCAAGTCCAAAACTCATACAGCTCAGGTATCTGATGGAGAGTAATTGAGGGATACAGTATACAGAAAAAAAAGCATACTAAAAGAGACTCTAGAAAAGTTACTTCCACTCTCTTACCCCAAAGGTTTAATTTCTGCCAATAAAGCAATCAAATACCATGAAAGAATTTTGATTCCTTTCACCCAAACTATTAGAGGCTACTAGATAACTATAACATACCTTGTTTTCTATTAGATATGTTATCCTTTACCCACACATTAAGTATATCACTATTTTATTTCTCCCTTATGTCAAGGCATAAAGCTAATTTTATTTAAAAAAAAAAAAAAAAAAAATCAGAGAGGAGCATTACCCATAGATGAGAAGTCTGGCTTTCTCACTTCCCCCCACCTCTGGTATAGCAGTGGACAACAGCAGAGAACCTGAACACCAGGGCATAGTTACATTCGTGAAAGACCTAACTGAACAAGAGACATTTGATTCAAGAAAAGATTTTTATGAGACAGATTTAGAAGTAAAAAAAGGTTTTAAACATGCTAGAACAGGGGAAAAAATGTTCAAAACTGTGAAACAGAATACAAGTATTTTTTCTTTCCTCTCAAGCTACTCTTTGTTGGATGGACACTACAGATGTCAAAGATACTACCTTTAAAAACAAGTCATACCTATATCAAAACCAATTTACCACCTCTATTTTCCCTGAATTATTCACATTTTAGCAAAAGCAAACTCTTTGGATAAGGTCACACATCTCTTACCAGATTTTTTTTTTTTCCCCTCAAAGGGAAAGGTTAACAATGGATTCTTAAACTAAGTTCCCATATGCCTTTCCATCCAAAGGTGCACCTGTTTCAGAAATAATTTCTGAACTATTCCTAAAGTTTTCAAAACAAGGCTTGCACCTCATGTATTTCTGGACTGGACTGCAATACTGCACATTAGAAAGTAAGCTAAATCCTCTCACTAGCTGTCATAACTCTCCGTCAATTTCAAGGATACACTTAAAGCTTAATTCTTTTTTATATCAGAAATATATAGTACATTGGTATTGAGCAAAGGCAAAATGCACTTATGCCAATAGCAGTCTGACATGCTATGACATTCTGTACTTATTCTGCATTGCAATTGCTGCCATCTGCTATTTTATTTGATAGTTCAATGACAAGAAACAAAACTAACCCAAATTAAGTTATAATAAAGTTAAACGATATGCATTCAGATTCTTGTTTAATATAACTTAATGCCTAGAAAGTTCTTCATTATGTCAGTTTAACCTTTAATAGAAACTATTAAACATTTCTAAAAATGTATAGTTAGTTGCTGTATACCTAAGAATAAAAGAACCAATCCAATAATTCTCTGAACTAAATTAACTTTTAAGTAGTCCTTGAACACTTGAAGTTCCAAACAATTAGGAAAATGCAAATACTAAAGAAATCAAATAATTTAACAACTTTCCCACTTGCAGTCTCTTCCTCTATAATGAATTGCCATTTTTTCTAAACCAAAACTATACACACACGCCTCTATATTCCCTAGCTTTCCCCAAAATCCTTCCCCTCAGTTGTTCCCTCAGAAAAGATTCTATAAAAACTTCTCTTTCAGTCTTCCAGTTCAAGTCCTACCACCAGTCTAAATCTAGACAAGAATAGGACAAAGGCTTAGCAAATACAAATAAGATGGAATTAAAGCGTTGATAATTCTATTCATGCCATAAACGTGATTTTTAGGCAGATATATTGAGTTGATCCCTTCTTTAATGATACCATGTTTTGGTTAATAGAGTTAGCACTAAAAATTCTATAGCATTTTACTGTGTTTTTCCTCCTCCTTTCAAATACTACGTGGGGCTACTATCCCAGAAATCAAGTATGCTACAAGTATTAACCAAACTACAAATCACAATAGTTACAGATGAAAAATAGGAACATCTAGAACATCCGGAAGTGGATTATCCTGGTCCATTTGTCTTAAGCATCCACAGATTTTTGGGGGGAGAGGAGGAAAAAAAAACAATCTCAAGTTGTCATTTGTCATTTTCAGACTATAAAAAAGAAGGGATATGTGAATAAATATTAATAGAGGCAAATACACAGCTTATTGCTTAGTTGAAAGCTTTTTTTTTTTTTTTTTTAATCAGACTACTTTTAAAATACCTAAATGGTAAGGCTTAGCTACAAATACACACAATAAAATTACAGCACAAATACAAGATATATGACAAACTGAGAGGGAGAGTGGGGAAGAAACACCAGCTGACTACAAGCGTTCTGCAAGATGCTTGTGACAAATGACCTCCTTGAAAGGATAAGGGGACAATATCAATTGGAGAAGTAAATTTATATTCTGTCTTCATAGAGCAAGTACTGTGTCCACTTCTGTTGCCTGTAATTCAAGCTGTTTACAATTGCTAGGAGTTTAAAAAAAAAAAATCCACAAAAATAATTTGAGGTCCAAGGGGCAGCTCAAGTTCTTTTTCTGTAAAGGATCAGCGTATTCAGTTCAAGAGTAAAATCAGTTAATTCCCTTAATTACATCTACAGATTGAGAAAGGATGATTTCTAGCAGTAGATAATCCTTTAATTCAAGAAGTAGTAAGATGATTCAGTATCTGGGAGCTGAAGTAAAGTCAGACTAAGTATAAAGGTAAATTCACAACAAGGGTAATGCAACAGCGTATTTAGATATGTGAGCATATCCTATATCACCAAAAGTTTTCTAGTAAAGACAAAAACTCTGTAAAAACCAGTACAACAGAATATCCACACAGCATCAGCTGGATTTAGAAATTACTGTTCTATTGACTTGCCTTACAGAGACTAAGAGAACAACAGATTAATTATTCTGATATAAAATTCAGACAACTAATATATTGCTTTTGAGGTATCATCATTTATATAGGTAGAAGTATTTTTTTAATATGTACCTAGTATCCAAGATATTTTTACGACATTTACTATAATTTAAAGTGAACAATAAATGAATCTCATGTAAAAGATTTTTTTAAAAAATAATTTTCTTTAATTTGTCATTAAGACAAGAATCACATTTTTAAACATCTATGAGGTGCTGTAAGCTAGACATTGAAGACTATGTTTAAGATACTTTATTAAAAAGTTAAGATGTTAGTAAGTGCCTAGCTACTACACAACAGGTAAAACAAGACAAAATGTTTTAAAATGTTCACTTTTTTCAAAAACAAAAAATATACTAAATGTATTACAATATATACATAAGAAGTTGTCTTGATAAGTCAGTAAAAACACATTGGATGAGACTTTCAAAATGCATATATTTCGGAAGAATATGAACAAAATTAGGAATTTAGGAGAAGGGGAAAAGGAACTAAATGTAAGGACATACATGCCTTACAAATTTACAGTCTTTTTAAATTTCTTTTGCTTTGGGCACTTCCTGGAGGAGCATCTCGTTTGTTCTTCTGTTTTGCAGATAAACTATTACATTCTTTTGACCCATGGAAAGCATGCAGACATAAAATACAGAACTCAAATGCACATGCCTCTCTGCTACATAGTCCCCGTTTCTTTATCAATTGATATTTAGCAGGATATTGACATCGTGGACAGGGTTTTAGAGCTTCATCAGTGAACAGAGTTTTAGCAACCTGCAGCAAAAGGAGGGAGAGAGGAACTACTTAGTTCTTTTAAACTAAAATTTTCTAAAATTTTTAAGTCAAGAGTTTCTTAGCTACCTACTTTTATGTATTCTTCCTGTCTCCTAGTTGAATGGGGAACAGAACTGCATCTCCTGGGTGTAAGGTCAGTGTATGAAGGTGCTGTTTGCACTACAGGAGTTCTGGCTTGAGCTTGAACCAGTCTTAGTGCAGATCTATTGAGAACGTTAAGTCTTGTGGCAGCATCTTCAGCTTTCAATAAATATTCCTGTTGAAGTTCATAATTATACAGAAAAAAAAAAAAAAACCACAAAAGGAAGCAAATCAGGGTTGTATTTTATTTGGGATTTACAGCTGGTTTTTGCTTTGTTTTTGTTTTCCCTCTGCAACAACACATTAGAAAAGGAAATTATGTATAGTTCATGTATTTCTCATTAAATATTTGTATTTAGTAAGGGAACCAGACCCCAGAACCATTAAAAACAAAGTCCCACAATTAGGGTAGAAAGCCAACTGTCTTTAGCACTCGTGTCCTTGTGTTTCTGAATGACACATCTCAATAGCAAGCAGAGAAATAGCAAACGTAAGTTTTGTCACAATTAAAGCAAAGTTACACTGAAGTGTGTGTATACACACGTGGAGGATCTAAAAAATTATACTGCGATTAATATTGAATTAATTTAGTTCTAAATACCATTTTAAAAACTTATATACATCATTCTGATGTTCAAAAGTACACCATGAAGAAGCTTAGCCACAACCAGCCCTGAAAATAATCAGGAAGTAGTCTATAGTGGGTCCTACTGCACTGCAGACTAGAGTGAGATGGAAAATGAGGAAGAGCATTGCACAAAGGTATGAATAGGGTTTAAGATCCAAAGCCAGAATCAGTTGAGGAAGAGATCCTACAGGATTCTCAAGAAGGAAGGAAAGAAAAAAAACAAACAAACAAACAAAAACCAACAAAAAAAAAAAAACCAGAAAGAAGGTGGGGAGGGGAAGTATCACATGGTTGAAAGACTAGTAGTTAAACTGTGAACAGCTGAAAAGCAACAACAGCAATTACATTCTTGTGTTAGAATCCTGCACATACTTATGGTGGAACTGTCTCCATCAGCTACTTTTTTATAGCTTTGCAAGATGTTTTCTGTTTCCTCTGACCTGTTTTCTTTCACATGTGAGAAAAAAAAAAAAAAAAATACTACCTTTGAGACAAATCTTACCCCAGCTTCTTCTTTTAGGTGTTTTATGTACAACTTTCTCCTGTTATCTGCGCTTTTATCTTGTACAATGATTTCACGCCAATTTTTGCTTACTTTCCAAATGCTGGAATAAACAAATGAAAAACATTTTCCAGTTTCACATTTTTGCCAAGTAGTACAGAAGTCATGATAGTAAGACTACCTTTGGATGATTTTTGCATGATTTCATTTACTATTGGTCATTTTACAGACTACTGCTATATACAAGAGTTCACCATATCGTTATGAAACACAGATTTCATGTACTCTTATGCACCACCATGCAGAATAATAGAAGAGTCTAGAGAACTGCAATATAAAAACCACAGTATATCTTTGACTTACAAAATTAAATAAGTTTCTTCCTTCCACATAAGCCATTACCAAGTTTCTTTCTAAAGTCACGTGTTTGTGTGTTAAATGTTCTGAAAACATCCATTCTTCCACCTCTCCCATTCTTTTTGTAACTAACACACATGGTACTATTTCTTTGAAATAAGTGACAGTTTCTACTGATCAAAAATTAATCTAGAACATTACTCATAAAGCAAAATTATTTTAGCATCTTTGTGCTTAGAAATATCTGAGGAAAGTAAATATACAAGAAAAAAATCTAGAAAATGTATTTTGAGTACTATGCATTATTGGGAAACTCGTAATAAGAATAAATTACTTTCTAGGCTTAAAGAAATGCTTAATATATTTTAAAATTTACAAGTACTGTGATTTAGTTTTGAGTTCACTAATTCCCCAAAAAGCCTAAATTGGCTTTTTGTTTGTTTGTTTTTTAATTCCCCCATGCAATATATTTTTAGAACTACACAGAAAGAACCACTTGGTTAATGATGACAAAACTTTTTCATTTCCCCAGAAACAAACAAATCCTATCAGCAACACCTGCTATTCCAGAAGTTATTCTAATTTATCTGCAGAAACACGTATTTTCACCTTTTTGGGGTGAAGAAAAAAAAAAAAAAATTAAAAAGTAGTACTTACCTGCAAAGACTTTCCACTGTCAAAGCATCTAAAACTATAGCAAGAACATGTTTTAAATTTCTTTCTTTTAATTCTGTTAAAATATCTAATTTTTCAAGGCCCATTTTCTTGCCAATAAGTCCAGCAAGAACACGTTCTAATGTAAATATTTCTGTTCCATCAATATTCTCTGATATTTGATTTTGGTCTGATCTTCGTCTTTGCAAGCAAATTTCATGAACTATTTTCAGGGCTGGAGTTCTTGAGAGATCTCCATGACTTACAACTAGATCTCCACTAGTCTGTCTGTCTAAAACTAATGCATGGTCTTCACTGACAAAGCTTCTTTCTTCTGTTAACATACATGCTGAAGTAGAAGGACTGTCATGATGATCTTCTGTCTCTGACTGTGAGCCCTGTTCCCGAAGAGTGGATAATCTTCTAACTCGTTCAAGTTTTCTTGTCTTTCTTTTACTATCGAGAATTCTTGAACCTTCTTTACATTTTTGGAAGAACTCTTGGAAAGATCCCTCATGGTCAGACAACGATTCTCCCGATTTGTCCAAATGAAGTGAATTATATCCACTGTCCTCAGGTGTTGAAAGATCTGGGTAACTTGCCAGGGGGGCAACAGGGGGAGAGTTTGTATCATGTAGTTCAAAGTTAAAGTTCTCTACAAGACTGTTGATAGAAGTCAGGAACTTACCCTCACTGGCCTCAGGTAACACCCTGTAAGCAGGGGTCCTAGGCAACGTATCATTAACACTCATAAGGACACTTTCATTGAATTCATTAGCGTTACTAACAACATCCTTACACTGAATTGGAGATAAACAGTCTGGTTCTAGCAATAAGGGGTCCTTACATTTGGACTCATCTAGTGTAGAAGTCCTTTGCTGTGAAAAGGAAAGTCTCCGATTTGGGCAATCAGGATTAAAGTCCTCAGTTTTTGAAGTGCTAGCTGTCAGAAGTTTGTAACTTTTATCTCTTGGAGACCTTGAAGCAGTTTGTGAGAGTTTTTCTTCAGAGCTCAAAACACAAGAGAATATTTTTTTCCTGCTGCTTCCTGAAGAACTAGCTTGTCCTTCACAGCATCCTACAGTTGTGCCAGCTGGAACAGTCTTAGACAAAAGTAGCCTCCTGCGTAGTGAGGAGCCTCTTCTACTGACTTTAGGAGTTTCAAAAAAATCTGCACTTCTATTTGCTTCTCTTCTTTCTGATAAGGAGACAGAATTAATTTCATTTTCAATAGATGCTGACACAGGAAAGAGGGCATTTGTATGGATGTGCTCAGAACGCTCTTGTAGCAACGATAAACTTGTTACACTCAGTGCTTCTTTATGTTCTGCATCAGGATCTTTTACTGACTCATTGCACCTGCTGTCCAGAAATACTGAAGTGCAACATGTGTCCTTAAAATTGGAGTATTTAAAATTGCTGCTGGGAGATGTTAATCTGTTTCTTTTAAGAATATCGAACATTACTGAAGGACCGTCTGACATCTTCTGCTTGGCACTTTGACTTTGTAGGTGACAATACCAATGTTATTTCTGAAATAAACAATAAAAATAGTCACCAAAACACCCTCAGACTAGTGAGAAAGCCTTATGTAAGACTATCAAGCTAGCAGCCACTACAAAAGTATTTTCATTAGTCTTAGCAGAAACAGTGCTTACAGATGATAAATTACAATCAAGTAGATAGTCAGAATGAGTGATTAAAATGGACAGTATACCGTGAGGCGAATTAACACGTACATCCAGTTAGCTAACTGATCTGCTAATCCTCAGCCAAGGAAAAACACTTGAAATAAGCGACACAACAACTAGAGTCTCATTTGTGATGAAATCTGTGACAAAACTCCCTCTCATTTCAATAGGACCAAAATTTTTATTAGCACTGTATAATTGCTTCATCCAGCCACTAACAGTTCACTCCTCAAGAGCCAGCAGAAGCTCTGGTAATAGATGAGTTTAGACAAAAGGCATTTCCTCCTTAAGAAAAATTAGAGGATTAATCATGAAGTCACAAGTCTACAGGTCTCCCTATTATTTAGATCCTTACTCCCTGAAGGGAATAAAATTTGACTTCTAGTAACACAGTGAACAGTGCATTCTTATCTACCTTACCATTTAAATGTTATTTTGTAAAGAAGTTCTCTGCTTTTGCTCAGCTCTGTGGGTAAATCGAGTGTTCTGAAGCTTAATACTTTAAAGAAACTGATGGACCGACTATACATCCTCTCACTATGTACATAGGAAGAAAGTTTCTTTAAAATTTTGTAAGTATAAAAGCTTTTAAGAGCTACTGTAAATTTTCCTATAAAAGTTACAAGTGCCTGATGCATCCATTTAAATAAGAGATGTAAGAATACAGACTTATGTTTTTCCCATTCATACATGGCAGCGTTTATCCACGCTAACCAGAGTGGCAATAGGTTACTGCTTTCTACACACAAGACAGTAACTGTATAAAAGATGTTATGAATAATGCCAGTATGAGGGCTGTGCTCATAGAAACCATAGTAGTTCAAATTCATGTTGCAAGACTTTCAAAGTTTGAATCAGCACCTTTTACTGGGGTGTGTTATTGGCCTCTAGAACTAGTATTCTGTAACACAATCCTGGAAATAGTCATTGAGTTTTCAGAACAGAAAAAAACCAGGAATCTTCAAAGGTGTCTTAAACATGAAATATTAGATATTGCTAATATCCCAACAGTCCTGACTTAGTCAAGCCCTAAGCCACCAAATACAAGTAGTGGGAACCCAAATTGCTGGGAGGTGAGAGGGGGAACTATTCTTTGATGATCCTGCGTCATTTAATTAGCATTTTTTGACCCACGCTAAAGGCACTTTATAAAATCATTGCAGTATAGAAAGTGCTTTGTTTTGTTTTCTAGTGTGAGAAGTTCAAAATGTTCAAAAGGAAAAGGATATTAAAGAGCAGACTGTGAGCACTTGGCATAAAGGCCTACAGAATCATGCTAGTATCAGTATGAAATTAAACAGATTTAAAACAACAACAAAAAAAATCATACACATAATTCATAAAAATCCTTCAAGGAAAAAAAGGTATGTGAAAATAATTCCAACAAGATGACAAACTCTGAAGTTTGGCCTGCTTCCTTTTCCTTTCCTTCTCCCATTTACCTCTACAGGTACCTTACTTTCACATTTGTTTTCCCTCACTGCTTTTTCCTCATTCCCTGTTTTTACTTGGTGAAATAAATGACAGTGCAAATAGGACATATGAAGTCATAGCTTTAAGCTAGTTATTACATGAATTAGGGATAACTTCCTTGACAGTGCAGGACCAACTCCAAGTAGTATCTAGTGTTTCATCTGCATCACTTTTCAACATTTTAGGCAAGAGGCTGAAAATGCTGTGTCATGAACTAGAAAATAACTTTCAAAAGATAGGAAAAAAATATTAAGAGTTTCTGTGTAGTGCATTGCTGCTTTCCAGTTGATTATTCATGCTATGAGCGAAGGATCACATCAGCATAGCTTTTCTTTTTGTAAAAGAAGGAAGACCTGTAAGGGACCTGTAGTAACAATAGGGCATTATCTTTGTGTAATCTACAAAAAGAATAGAGGTTTAATTGCCTATGCTGAATTTTGGTGAACTGCAGTTAGTAAATGTTGCCAGGAGATATTTCTACAAAAACGCTGCTAGATAGAGAATTAAGTTTTTACTGTCTTTAGAGACAGCTGTTCAAAATCTCAATCTCACAAAAAAAAAAAACAAAAAAAAACAAACCAAACCACCAACAAAACAACACACACACATGCTCACACTTACCTTTAAAAGTATTAATATTTTCCTTAAACACAGTCAAACTAACCACACATTTAGCAAAGGTGCATAGGCTTGCAGGTTTAGAACTTAATGTTCAGGCAGCATGCTGAAGAAACAACAAAAAGAAAACTCATGTTTGCAGTTTCATTCTCAGACACTCCATGGGATAAATTATCTAATCTTATGAACAACTAAAAGTAAAGGAAATTGAAAGTATTACAGTATAAAAGAATTTAAGCAAACTTGTGTTTCAAGTAACATAAAATCACAGAAAAACAAGTTTTTGCAGCTGCAGGGGAGATTAGAACAGCAGAGTTAAAGGAATATTGATAACCCAAGTAAAAGCCAAAAAGATGCTGTAAATACGCCAACATCCAGCAGGAGGAGTCTGTGAGCTTACTATATTGATTTTGCGAGAACAACTTCGAAAAAAATTATTAGGAAGCCACTGCAATAAAAACACTGAGTGAACAATGTGCATTACAGTTCTCTACAGCAAATTCCAGTATACATCTCAGGTAAAGAAGGGAAAGCCTTTCAGAGGTGCTGAACATCTCTCATAATAGAATAAGATGCCACTTATATTCATAAGAGATGCCTAATATAACCTCTTATGACTTGTCTAGTGTTTTACAAGCACTTCCTTTTTTATGAGGAGAAAAGTTTAATCTATTCGATTTGATACATAACATCAAGCACTTTTCATTTGGAGATATTGAAGTTATTTCTGAAAGTATTGTTAACCTTGTTTCAGACATCATAGAACAGATGTGCAGGGAAGAAAAGATTGGTCACATAGCAAGTCAGTTACAGAGGAAGGAATAAAATCCACATCTGTTAAGCGTAGATTCTTGTGCTCTATACAGTCCTCATAACCATCGTTAGTTTTGTAATTCTCAAATTGATCTAAAAGTCAACTGTAAACTTTCTGGCAGTTTAATGAACAAAATATTTCATATTCAGAGACCCAAACTAAATTAAGAACAAGATTCAGACATTTAGGCAAGGAATAATTTCTGACAAGTGTGGTCTTACAAAGTGTCCTAAAAAGGTAAAACTGTTGGTTACTAGAAGGCAATGTAAATGGTGCCTATAACTTAGACATGAGTTCTAGAATGGAGTCATGCCTGATCCCCAGTAACACACACTGAACATTTATGCCTCAAACAAGATGTTTTCTGTCCTTGTTTGTCACCGTTCACCATTGTTAACAAAACAGACAAAGGCAAAGTTTTGGTGATACAATAATATTTCCTCTGTTGTTTAAACAGATGTAAAATCTGTAGTCAAACTGACCTTGTCAGAAAACTCTGTTCTTTGAGCACCCAGATTTGAAACCAGAGAATTCATTAATACCTTCAAAGGTATTAATACTGAAGATGGCATAGCTAAATCCTATCTATAAGATATGGGTCACTTACCCTAATTTGTGAAGCAACTCGAGATCTTCCAAAGCAAAGGTGCTGTATTTAAAGTATTGTTTACCCCTACTGATAACCTAAATTGAGAAAGCGTGCAGAGAGAAGAGAGATGCAAGAGAAACATTACCCAGCTGAGACACAGTTTCCAGTTGGTCTATATATGCCTTCACTGCAATGTCTGATTACTCAGCGACGAAGATAATTGACGGCTACCTAGGAACCAACACCCGGGGGTCTCTCAGTCATCTGGGATGCCAGACATGAGCAAAGCAACAGCTTCACCCCCTCATCTGGCCAACCGGTGGCCACAGGACACAGAGCCTGGAGGCCCCCTTCCACCGAGCGCAGCTGGGGCGGCCGGCGGGGCCCCCTGAGAAAGGGTGACAGGCGTGGAACCCCCCTCCCCGGCTGGCTGGAGAAAACGAGAACGCTGCCGCCTCCGCCGCTCAGCTCCGGGGCCCGTTGCCCTTAGTGAGGAGCCGCTTCGCTTCTCTCCACCTACACCGGCTTCTCGCGTGCGGCTACCGCTGCTTTCCCTCGCTTGGATTTGAACTACCCGCCCTTACCAACCGCTGCCTGCACTGCCTCCCCCACCCCCTCCGCGCTGCGGCCCTCGGGAGAGCGGCGCCGCCCCAAGGCGAGGGCCAGGCGTCGGCAGGACGGGAACGTGGGAAGGGCTCCGCCGAACGGGAGAGCCGGCTTCTCCGGAACACGGGAAGATACTAACGGGGCTCGCCTGTCTGCTCAGGCTTGATACTCCGGCTCAGCGGCCTCCCCCCGCCGCAGCCAGCCCACCGTTAAAAGCGCTCCTGCGTGGTTCCTTCCCCCGCTCTGCTTCTCAGGTGCCCAGCGAGGGTGAGGCGTTCCCGCCTCTCCGGGAGCCCTGAACTGTGTGCCGGCGGCCGCCAGGCCTGAGGGGCAGCTTCAGAGGCGCTGGCCGTTCACGGCCAGCCAAAGGCTCTCACAGATGATGAGCCTTATCTGCACCACAACCTTTAAGCTTGAGTTACAAGGGTGCTAATTAGTTCAAATTAATTAGTACATTTGTACCCGGCGGCCCAGGAACAAAACAACCATAGGGCGTTTCTCAAGTGCCATCAGTCAGGGGGGAGGTCCTCCATCATGTCGCCAAGTTTTTGCCACATTTTAGTTAATCTTCCTGTTTAAAAAAAAAACCACACAAAAACACCCAAACAAACAAAAAACCACCCCACCCTGGAGACTTGAGTGCCTGTTTCTCCTGAGCTCGGTACGGCTAACGTGGGGCTTGCCTCCCTGCTGGCCCCGAGCAGGCAGGGAAGCCGCAGGCCTTGCAGCAGCCACCCCGGGGTGGGGGGAGCAGACCCCTTCCACACAGGACTGAGGAAAGGCCAAATAAATACAGTGTTATCTCCTCCTGCTAGGTATTACTCTCCTTGACCTCAGTAATACAACATTTAGCTCAGGTTATCTCTAACTTTTCTGGTTCTTTCTCTGTTTACACTGACACTTTCCTCCCTCCACCAGAACAACGTCAGGCCTGAACGATGGATGTAAAATCTTCATGTATGACTCTAAACGAAACACCTCCGTCCAAAGAAGCAAAGTAGAAGCTTCCCAAAGAAATGCTGAAATTAAGTAGTGTAATTTCTGTAAGTGAGGCCTGGGGAGTTTGCAGCCTCCACTCCCCCAGCCTTGCACAGCTCACCCGCGGGTGGGCAGGGGCCACGGGGCCTGGCAGGCTGAGAAGGCCTATCCAGAGCCGGGGGAAACTGTGACATTTTTAGATAAAGACTATTGTTTTATGTGTCCACAAGGTAACTGTTATGGATAAAAAGAGAAAGGCATCCCTGGAAACATTCAAGGTCAGGTTAGATGAGGCTCTGAGCAACCTAATCTGGTTGAAGATGTCCCTGCTTTTTGGAGGGACGTTGGACTAGATGACCTTTGAAGGTCCCTTCCAACCCAAACTATTCTATGATTCTGGGATTCTATGATATATCCTCCTTCTTTTTTTGGAAGAAGAAATCATTAGAAACTTTCAGAAATGTAACACAAATTTTCCAAAAGTGCTTTCTGTAGTAGCATTTATTTCACATGACTCAGAATAAATTAATTTTAAATAGTTGTATTTATTTATAAAATAAATTACCTTTTCCCTGAAATTGGCAGCTTGGTAGCCCCTTAAAGTGGGACACAGCAACTGACAGTTCTGTCTCTGTCACTCAAACCCAGGTGGACTTATGTGACTTGGATCAAAAATATCCAAGAAATGTAACAAGTTGTAGCTGTGGCATTTAATGCAACACACGGAAGCATCGTACCAAAAAGTGTAACTTAATAAAAACTGTCACCAAAAACAAAACAAATAAAAAAAAAAAACAAACAAACCAAAAAGCCCCACCCAAACAACCAAAACTCCAAACAAACCCTGAGAACATTGCTTCTAAACAACAAAGTGAGCTAAGACAGTCTGCAGCACAATCACAACCGCATTCCCTTCCCAACTAAAAAGTACCCCCGCACCTCCCCACCTCGCCCCGCAAGCCCTTCCTCACGCTTTCCTACCAGTTCCCCAGGAACTGTTTCACTCCACAGACAGTGAAGCTCTACCCACACAATCGCAACCCTTTCTGCTACTCTAAATCCGCGGAACATCTTTAGGGCTGCTGTTTATCAGCCCATCAGAACGGGGTTTTACTGTTAAAGCCGCTCCCCTCGGAAGAGGCGGGCTTTATCAGAGACAGCTGAAGCACCCAGAGCTTTACGATTTGGTAAAACATCCTATTTTTCTAAGGGAACGGTTAAAGGATACCAATAATCAAGCAATTACATAATATCTTTCTTAACAGTGGAGACCGTATTTTCACAGAATTAGCTTTAACTGACTTTTTCATGGCGGTATTATTAGCAAGTCCTTTTAAAATTACCGGTTTGGCAAACGCATTTTAAAACACGAAACGAGTCTGGAGAAATTATCACAGTTGGTTTTAATTTGTTTTGTTTATGAGATGGTAATTCCTCTGTGTGCATTTACCAGGCTTTTTTTTGTTTGTTTTCCTTTTTTTTTTTTTTTTTTCTTCCCCCCGCTGTTTCAAACGCGGGGCACGCACCCGCACCTAGGGAGACGGCGGGGAGGAGAAGCGGCGGGCGGCAATGGCACGGGGGAGCCAGAACAGAGACGAGTGTAGTTCTGCCTTTCGCATACCGTTTTTCTTGCATGTGCTTTATTCCGGCACACCAAAAGTTTTTTTTTGCTATCTTCATAGACAGCATCAGGGAGAAGCTGTCTAAAATCATTACTGTCTTTTCACTAGGTTTAATTTAAATAGAAAATAAGGAAAACCGTAAATACTTATTATTCCTCAAGTTTATTTTAGATAAGCTGTAAGTCATCTATGAAGGTGATTTGCTACTATGAGAACAATATAAAGAAATTGCAACTGATAGTACCTCAATACACACCAATGCATTTGGGTGCTTAGGAAACAATTTTTATTCAGTCTTCAGAGACAGCAAGACCTTTACCTAAACTAGAAAAGCTTTTGAAGTCATTTAATTCGGCATAGTCACAAAACACAGTATTTGTTAAACACTCTTCCAGGAATAAAGCGAAGATCCTATCGAAGATTCCAAATTCGCGGCTGAGCCAGCGACTGAGAGCGCGACCGGTCTCCTTTCCAGTCTCGCCCGTGCCGTTTCCGTTCGGTACCGGCGGGAATCGCCGACATTTTAACTTCGGTGGTGATTCGACCTCACCCTTAGAACCTGTAGTGCCCCCCTTTGTACGTCTGGTTTGATATGGGCACCTACGGTGGCGCCCGCAAGATTAAAACACCAAGATGTGGTTTTTATCCATGGATTTTAGGTAAAATGCCACCAAAGAGTCTGTGCTTTTTCCCCAAAGCGGTTAACACCGGTAGCTGTGTATTTATTACTTTCTCAACCTTCCCCCGAGGAAGAAGCGGGAGCTGCCGGACGAGTGGGCGGGGGCTGCGCGACCCCCACAGCTCCTTTGCTCGCGGGACAGAGCCCCCGACCCCCCACACGGTGCGCACGGCCGTTACGCACTAACGGACCCGCCTCGGGGCGGGCCGCGGGACGAGCCTCGGCGGCACAGGCCGCGCCTCCACCGGCGTCATCATCTGGCGCCGAGGAGACGGTGAGTCGGGTGGCGGTGCCAGTGTAGGCGAGTTGGGGTTTGCTTGGGGTTTTTGGGCTCTTCCTTTCGGGCTCTTTCGCAGCGTGGCGGGTGGTGAGTAGGGAAAGGCCCGGCCCAGCCTCGTGGGCTTCCATCCTGCGTGGGCCGTGGAGGTAGGCCGCGGTGCGGATTTGGGGCAGGCCCAGGTGCCTGGGGCTGAGAGGCCGGTGGACTGTGAAGAAGGTAGTCCGTGAAGAAGGCAGCCCGTGCTCCTCGTCCTCCGTGGGCTCTGAGAGGGACGTGAAGGAGTGAGTTTGCCTCTGTCTCAGGTTCGTGTGGCGTCTTCTCGACACCGGTAGCGTGGCCGGTGGCTCCACGTCTTCGTGGTAAGTCACGGTTGCACCCCAGTGCATCTTTGTGCCTGTTGGCTGGGCCAGCTTGGCAGCACTTAGGGCTGCAGGATGCCTGAAGGCCATGGCACGTCCCTGCTTAATACGTAGCTGTTGGGCACCGCTGGCTTTAACAGCAGTGTTATTTTGTAGAGTGAGCAGCACTAACTCAAGTTGTTTAGTTTTAACAGTGGCCTTTCTTAGTTCGGCTCTCTGTTTTAGAAGATGCTGCTGTTTTCAAGTGTTAATAGTGCTTATATCTTACTGTAGTGTCGTGGCACAAAAAGACTATAACACATGTGGATTAAAGTGTCACTATGGTTATGGTAGAACAAAACCTTACTTGAAAGCTGTAGAGTTTAATGAATTATTTCCAGCTCTCTCAAATGAAGTGGCATAATGGGGATTTTAACAAAGTAGTTTGTCAAGTGCTAATCAGACTCTCTCGAATAAAGGATGAATTGTTTCTGTCAAGCCCGCCCTTCTGTTTAGAAGAACCTAGTTTTCCCAGTTGAATTTATACTGAAACAAACTGTGAAGATTGAACTGTAACATTAAGTAAAAGCATTCCAGAGTCATGCTCGTAAAGAAGTATAATGAAGGCAATTCACTGGCTTAACAGTTAGGAATTCTTGTCTTCTGTGTCACACAGAACAGCAACACAGAAAACAACAACCTCAAAAACTGCAAGGAGATATTCACATTCTAGAAAAAAACTTGCATTGAGTTGGGAAAAAAAAAGGTATTTACTATCTCTCTAGCGGTAACAGCAACAGCATGTACATTTATGGTTGTAAACATATTTACATGTTAGGATAGGATTATTTAAAGCTTGGTAGAATGTTTGTGGAGTATATGTAACTGTTTAGTCTGATAGTGTGAAGGAATACTTGTCCGTTATGGGTCATTAAGAGGTGTTTGAAGAGTACCAGTGAGTTATCAAACTCTTGATCAGTTTGATAATCATATACACCTATGTTAGGATTTTGAGGATGGAATTTATTTTCTCTATCCCCTCATTGTTTTTGTTTGCTTGGGGTTTTTTGTGGTTTTTTGTTGTTGTTGTTGTTGTTGGTTGGGTTTTTTTTTTAAATTCCTATTACTCTTCTGCCTACAGCCTTTTCCTAGGATTTCTAATCGCTTAGATCAGTGAAAAGGTAGATTAGGTTAGTGTTGTATCAGAAGAGAAAAAATATATAACAAGGCCTATCTTGTTTACAATAGCACTGTTGTTATATGAGTGATACATAGAGAAATTACTTATTCTTATGTCTCCAGCAAGAAAATTCTTACCGCTGTCAGGAGGGAGAAAATAAAATATTATTCATTGAGCTTAAATGTTTAAAATCCTGCATAATAGAAAATGTTGTGTGGTCTCCATCTTTGGAAGTTTTCAATACAAGATTGGTAAAGCTCAGAGAAACCTGATATTACTCTGCTTTTCAGAAGCTAAACTAGATGACTTTGTGAAGTTTCTTCCAACCTGAATTATCCAGTGTCCTGTGTATCAAATACAGATGGATTTTTTTTTTTTTTTAAATTTACTTTTAAGGAAGCTTTTTATCTTCTCTGAGCTTTAGATTGAGATATTGAAATGATTGTGTATGCCTTGGAAAAATAATATTAAAAAAATAAACTGGTGTGCATGTTGTGTGTGTTTTTATTTAGAACATGGATTCACAGAAGGATGTTCAGCCTCCAAAGCAGCAGCCAATGATTTACATTTGTGGAGGTAAAGACATCAGTGAATTTTTTTACTCTTAACCGGAGATTTGATGTTTTTTAATAATGAAGAATGCATAATCATTATATTGAAGAGTACATAAATACAAATAGTTGTAGTGTGGATCCTGATGTTCTTTAAAGCTTTACACGCTGAGGTACCACATGTATGGGGTATATATGGATAGTGATGTGGAAATAGTTCACTAGAGCTTGTGTTGCTCCTCCTCCATCTCCAGAGGAAACTTTCTCTACATATCTGCTTGTGGTGCAGATAGTGGACCTTCTGTTTAGTGCATTTTGGAGAGTTTTTTATGAAAATGCGGTGTGTTCACTCATGTGGTATTGAAGTGCAGCACTCAAATTCTCTCTTACCTGTAGGTAAGTTAAAAATGATTTGAGTAGTCACTTCAGGATTCTCTGAAATATTTTTGTCTTTTATGAAAATAAACGTGAGGCTCAGCTTTGGGCTGAATTTTCATTAGTAGACAGTCTAATTGTATCAAGAGTGGAATGTATTCTGTGGAGTAATAATTCAGTGATTTTTAGCAAGATCTTCTTTGATCATAATATAAGTGAAGGTTGCTAATTTATTTTCACAGTATCTTGATATCATTCAGCTCTTGATATAAATTCACTACAATTACTTTTTACTATGTTTTGTTTGCCACAAACAGACTATTATGACTTTTGAAAGTTATCTATGCATTAGCAATGGTGACTTTTGTTTACCCACTCCGTTTCTCTTCCTCCATCACATCAGAATGTCATACAGAAAATGAAATAAAGGCAAGAGATCCTATCAGATGCAGAGAATGTGGCTACAGAATAATGTACAAGAAGAGGACAAAAAGATGTATCCTTTTACACGGGCGCTTGAATGCATTTGGGAAACTGTGGATGGAGTCAAGGTATATAAGGGAAACCAACTGGAAGAGTTTAGTAATTATGTAAGACTCCTTCAAGGCCAGAAATCAATACAGTAGAGCAAAGTGCTATAGGGAAGTCTCTGCAGTGTGACTGGGGATCTTGCTTTCTTTCCGGGCTCTTTCTCTCTTTCTTCCATTTTGTATGCCAAACATAATAAGCTGTGACACACTGTGAATGGATACTAGTCAGCCTTCTAACAAAAGGAAAGTGTTGTGGTATTAATTAAACATGAGTTTTGAAATCCTTTTATGTAGTTAATTGTGACTTTAGATATAGGTGGTCTCTGATTTCTATTTTTTTGTTTTGTTTTGTTTTGTTTTCTCTCCCCCGCCCCCTTCTCCCTGATCTTCTTTTCAACCACAGGACATTTTTTTTCCTTTAACTCCAGTATTCCAGTGGTGGTTTTTGATGCCCGATGACTTTTGCTGAAGATAACAGTGACTTTATGCTGCAGTTTAATCTTTCTGATAACTTTTCTCTGTAAATCCACTGGTGTACAAATGCACAGTCTTATTTCTGTTTTAAAATATTGAAATATTAAAGTTTACTGTGATACTAAATGTTGTCTGTACTATCTTCCAGCAATAGATTTCTAAAGCTGTCATTTAAATTGTAGTCAGAGTATGTAGTAGTTCTTAAAGTTCAGTGATACTGTATTCTTTTTGAGTTCATCTTTTCATTACTCTCATGAAGCTTTATTTGCATTTTAATTTTGTTAGGCGTTCTTTGGACTCCTGTGAACTGCGTAACTGTGTTTTGAATAAATGGTACTGAAAATAAATAGGAGGCTACACGAGGCTAGGTCTGCAACGCAGACCTGGATTTCAAAAGAGCTAATCTCGGAGGACTTCAGCGCACCGCATCCAGGCACCCAGCTGTGGCGGGGGGTCCCTCCCGCCGCTCCCCTCAGCCCTGACTGCGGGGCCTCGCTCCCGCCCGCCGGAGGAAGGGGCGCGCGGCGCGACCTCCGCCACGGCCCAGCTGCGCATGCGCGGCGGCGAGCGAGAGGCGGCCGTTCCCCGGCTGAGGCGGGGGCCTGGGCGCGTCTGTCGCTCGGAGGCAGCGCGGCGCCGGGCAGGTAGGTGTTGAAGTCCGCGTCGCTGCTGGAGCTCGGCGGGGCTGTGTGAGAGCCTCGCACGGGGGTCACTGGGGCGGGCAGCCCCGCGTCCGCGCCCTCGTCTCCGCTTCCCTGCCGCTTGCCTGGGCGCGTCCCTGCGCGCCGCCGGCCGCCATGTTGTACATAGCAACGGTTGCTACGTACGGGCTGGCCGCACTGCCCCGGCTGTGGTGTGAGGGCAGCTTTTGGTGTGGGGTGGTAAGATACATTCCGGACTGCGAGGGGGTGAAAGTTGTACTGCCAGCGACCGCCAAGCAGGGCACGGAGCTGCCCGCAGCCTCCCGGAGGAGACGAGCATGTTTGGCTGTGGCGGTGCTGTGGCCCCCCCCCCACAACCGAGGTGCCCTTGTTACCGACGGCATTGCCCGAGGGCTGCTCTGGGTGCTCGAGGGAACTACTGAAATTGAAGACAGTGTTGCAGTTTTGTGATGAGTGCCTCTCTTGCTTTTTACTCCTATTTAATTATTTCCTGTATTCGTCTGTCTCTCCGTGCATGTTATTTTCCTGTACTGAAACTGTAAATTCTTTGGGCTGAATCCTGTCTTTATGCAGTACTAATTATGACCGGTTATTATTTAAGTGATACTGTATTGTAAACATTTTTGTGCAACTACAAACTAATATGTGTAATTATGCTAGATACTAGAACACAGTTATTTTAATTGGGTTTATATCCATACATAGCTGTTATCACATACTAGCTAGCTGCCCTTATTGCACTTGTTAAAAATAACTGATTACTTTAAGCACTATATAACATGGGGAAAAAAAAAGGAAGAAATTCTGCTCCATAGAGCTTGGAATCAAAATAGAAAAAGATGCAGATAAGCAGATCAAAGGTACCGTGTCCAATTTGAACACCTCACTTTATCAGCTACAGACTTACTGGAAAAGACTCAGACTAGTATAGTAATATAATCAGAGGCCCAGAAAATGCAGTTAGTGAGGAAAGACAAACAATAGGATTTATTTTGGCTACAAAGAAGGCAAAGGTTATAATTCCGTTAGATACACTGGGTTGGTTCATATCTCCCCTCTGAAACAGGAAGTCCTGCACCATCTTCTCCTTCATCCCCACCACACTTGCTTAAAATGGGTCATGCCATATTGTGTTTGAAGAAAAATAATGCGGTAAGCAAAAAATTGTAATTTTTCTTTAAGCAGTCTTTCTGACTTGTTCCACCTTGCAGAAGTAGTACAGTTGTACATATTTGTTCTCCAAAACATCTCATATATAACTGTGCTTCTGTTAGTAAACATCTGCCAAGAACAGTTTGTTTGATCAGATCTTCACATTTGAAATTTTTCTTTTGTGGCAAAAGGTCTACTTGGATAACAGAGTAGAGTAGTACTTCAAACATAAGCAGGGTTAGTCCTTAAATCAGCATTACTTCGAAATATAACTGAATCCCTACAGAATCACTACATTTTTTCCTTTTAATATTTAGTTATGGGTGATGAGTCAGTACCATTTTTGCTGGACCAGGGAACCACTAAAACCTATCAAATACCTATTAGTCACCTGGACTACAAGTTCATTGAAAAATGCACAGACGTTAAACACCTGGAAAAGATTCTCAAGGTATTAAGGTAAGCATTATATTTTCTTAACTTCATTACTAATTATATTCCTATTCTGTAAAAGTCGAAGGAACCCATACTCACATACTCTATTTGTCTTTAACTTCTTTGTGACTTTCCTATTTAAAATACAAAGTTGAAGTAATCATGTTAAAAGTGTCCAAATGATAGATGACCGTTGATGGCCCTTCCAACCCTAACCATTCTATGATTCTATAACGCTAGAAATCCAAGTCCTGTTTTAACCATACAAAAGGTTTGAGTAACTCAATGCCCGTTTTTCTCAAATGCTGCCACTGGATTTCTGTTTTTGTCATGAAGCCATCTTGCCTGACTCTTTGTGGTAATTTCAGGTGCTGTGCCTGTTTAACTTTTGCTGAAAATGCCAAGAGCGTTTTTTTATGCACAGCATGATGATAATTTTGAACTGTGTATTTCCATTGGAAAGTGGCTGAAGGTTAACTCACTAGAATTTTCTGATCAAAATGTTATTAGGTGATAGTAGACTTTGGTTGTAACACGAAAACAGTCCTCTGCAGTCGCTGTGGTGACTACACAGAGACTACACATGCAGAGAAACATGGAGGACGCAGTGCAGTTTAGTTCTTTTTTGTAACTTTTTTATCTTTGCATTTAAAAGGTCTGGTGAAGAAGGATGTTATCCTGAACTTACATTGTTTTGTGAAAAGCGTATTGAGCATTTAGATCCAAGCAGCAGAGCTCTGAGAAAAGATAAGCCTGCAGCCACAGCTTCTGATTTCACAGCTGAAGAATGGGAAACAATTAATGGTGAACTGATGGTACAGTGTAACTTTAATTTATAATGGTCAGTAGTATAATCACTTTGATGTATCAGTCTTCTTGTGTGTAAGTAGAATGTAATTATTTGATTAAATGAGGAAATGATCAAAGGATTATGTCTGGTTTTTGTTTGTTTTTTTTTACTTTATTGAATTAATGCCACTGAATCTTTAATGCTCATTTTAACTCTACTGATTTTTTTTGTAGATTACTTTTTATTGAAAAAGTACAATTGCTTTTTGTCTTAATTGCTTTTCCCCATTAAAAGCAGTGTATTATAAGGATAGTTGTTAGGGTTGTTGTAGACTATGAAATATATCTGCTCTACTGCTTTAAGGTACAGATAAATTATTTATTTATTTCCAGAGCTGGGTGACAGAAATGAATGAAGATGATAAGAAACCACAGTTCCTGAGAACAGATACGCTGCATGAAAGACAAGATAACTTGCCTCCTATTCGTTGTTCCAGCAGCTGTCTTCCTGCTAATCAGGTATCTCCAGTTTTCTATTGTATATGTCTTTCTAAAATCAGGAAATTTAATGTGTACAAACTTCTAATCATCAAGCCTTTCTTACTAGATTTTGTTAACCAGAAAATAAAAACTTTTAAGTTCCCTTGCAAGAGACCAACACTTAAACAAAAGTGCCTCCTTAGTACTAGCATGTGACTTGTAATAATGTTTTAATTCTGATCAAGAATTCACTTCTAGAGCAAATCTCCTTAAACATCCTTTTATGTTCTTTGATTTACATTTCAAAGTGGTGTTTAAGCATATCTCCAGCTGCCAGTAGGCTTTCATTCCATGAAGCCAAACACGAGTTAGTCCAAAATAAATACCTGAAACACATACAGTGTGGATGTTGGACCCTCTGCACCAACTGTTTCATTCTATAGCTACTTTTAGATTGGGTTGCACTGCTGTATATGTAGCCTTTGATTCCCCTTATTTTATACCTTGAGTTGGTATTCCAGTTTTAGCCATAAAGTATACTTCCTAATTTAGCTGTAAAGCATGCTTAACAAATCTTCATATCTACAGAATAAACATTTACTTTTTTTTCCTAGATATGAGTTTCCTCATGGTTTTTTTTCATTTATTTATCTACCTGAAATCTGTTTTGTCTGTGACCAGCTTTTCTTACTAATACTAAATGCAGTGCTATTAGAGGGACTGGCAGAAAAGTAGGTGTCAGAATGGGATTTTTTTGAATTGTCAGATGTTATCATGGGTGGCTTCAGTCTGATTCCCATTATTTTCTTGGGAATTCTGGAACACTGTTATAACACTGAATGATCTTTCTTTTTGGAAGTTTGGAAGTCAGAAATGTTACAAAAGGATCCTTATAGGTCATGTGATATTTCTTACTAATTGTTAATTTCAGAAATCGTATTGAAATAATTACATATTAGTAAATGCCTGATTTGTGTTCCTCTGTTGTCAGAAACTTTTTCTTGTTGTCAACTGATACTTAGATGTCAGACCAAGACATTTGGGGTAACTAAGCACTCTCTGTTATGTGGCATACAAAAGGGCTGGGAATTCCAGTGTAATGCTTCATAAGTGATTAGTATTGAGACTAAGATGTGCTTTTGGTTTTGAGTTGTGTTTTTTTTTTTTTTTAATTAATCTATCCTTTTTCACATTTTGCAATGTATATTCCTCCTGACTATCCTGTTTTGCTGAGAAGAGTGTCACTGTAGCTTTACTCTTGATTTATGTCCTATGTAAGTGTTTCCTAGAACAGAAAATGGTAAATAAAATATCATGTGAACTCAGTGAATCCAGATTAGAATATAAGCATTAAATGGTGGAAAGTGTCTTGAAAACCAGGATCCTTTTTACTGAAGAGAATGTGTTCTCTATTTATTCAGGTTGTTTTTTTTTTCTCCTACTTTAAACCATGCAATAGTCTTCAGGTCAAGTTTTTTATCATTTTTGTTCTCCATACGAGGTTTAGGTGTTAGCATTATTACCTAGGAAAGCTAGGTACAACTTTATGCCTTATCTGTGGTGTATGATTTCCATTCCTTTTGTCCAGGTAGATGGCCTAAAAAGTAACTGTAACCTGTCTTGGAAGAGAGAAGGGAGGGCTCAAATTGAGTTTTAGAATTCTCTTTTTTTTTTTTATGTAGCAGTGCAGTTATACCACTACTAGATCACTACTGACTAAAAAAAGCTGTTTCCGTAGTATACACTAAATTTATACCTGTAATATGAAATCTCAAAAAAAAAAATTACTATATTTAATTAGTTTCTATTTCTTTTCTTTCTTGCTGATATAGCTATGTGTAATCTTATAATTTTTAACCATATTTTGATAGGACTAATTATTTTTTACACTGGCATCACATAATTTTGTAATGTGATATCAAGTATAAAGTTGACATAATAAATTTCTCCTCTCTGCTAGAAAGGAGTCCACAAACCCTTCCTTAACTTTATGTTGTTGATTGATTGGAGACTGTGTATGTTCATCTGATCTAATGCATAAAATGTTAAATATCTTAAATGAAGCCAATTCTAGAAATATTTATTGACCCTAAAACAGTGGATTGCACCAATGGGTACAAGTTTGATAAATGGAGTTGTGTCTGTAAACAGATTTTCTTGCTGATACTAAATGTAGGTACAACTTAATTCTGTACTAATAGCTTATAACTCTATATGATGTTTTCCTTTTACTGATGTGAAGTCATGGGGAAGACTTTCCAAAAGAGAATCGATAAAGAGTGAGCTTTATGCAATATTTCCCTCATTAACACAATATGGACGTTTCTGTCTTACACCCCGGTTTTTCTTTCACACAGCCCAGGACTTCGAGGTTACATCTATACTGCCAAATAAAAGAGGACTGGAGAGACAGCTTGAGTTTTTCTGTTCCTAACTGTCCACGTTGCTTAATTAATTTTTTTTCTGCCTTCCTTTTTCCAGAACGAAATGGATGGATGGGATTTCAGCAGACTTAGGTTCCTTCACCAACATAATTTCCTAATACTATTCCAAAAATATTTCTATCCTCAGATACCTCCTTGTGTTACAGTTCAGGGAATGCAACACACATTCCAAGTTTTATGTCATAAAAATCCACTGTGATGGTGTCTATATAGCCTTCATATTATTTTGGATACTCTGAACTGAAAAAGAATACTGCTTAGCTGACACAGAATAGTAATGTCTTAGGCCATCTCATAAGGCCCAGAGGAGAACCAAGGCCAAATTATGTTTCACCTGAACTGAAGCCAGTCTGTGCTTTGATGTTTGTTTCAGAAATGGTTTACTGGTGTGCAGATCCTGTGGGATTCATGCATTGTGAGCTCTGGCAAGAAAAGTGACAAGAGCAGAGATTGTTTTTTGGTTTTGTTTTGTTTTTTTTTTTTTTAACTTCCACAGCATGCAAACACATTTTTCATCAAAGCCTCTTGGATGAGATTCTCTGAATGTTACTGATCGATAAATTTCTGGCTCTGCTGGAGCCACAACTTGGTTACAATGGTCCCAAGAATATGAGACCCAGAATTTAAAAAATTGTGCATTTTTGAGTCAATGCTTCTGCCTTACTTCTTAAGAGGACATGCTGTAGTTCTCTCCCTAAATTGAAGTTCCATTAGTGTAAATACCTTATGAGTTTTCTTCTGAGAGTTTCACTGTTTTTGTACTCATTTAAGTTAAGGAATTCTGGTTTGAAAAAAAGATTTGTATTTATTAAATTAGTAAGTTTGTAATGTACCACAGGATGCATACATAATGATAAATCATGTTTCAGGAAGTCGTATTTAGGAGTTACCTCCTCCAAACATGCAGAAGTGTTTACAGGAAGGGTTGTATTTGCATTATGTAAATTGGAGTGTTTACATCCAACTGCAGATGTATTTCCTTGTTACAGTGTCACCACTGGTAAAGCTAGTTTAAGAGGTTGCTGCTTGTTTCTTTGGTCCGGTTTATCACATTCTCAGTTGAACTGGTACAGATATTTAGGGATGGCACTGTAATGTCTATCAGATTTTTGTTTGAACCCAGATAATTTTAAATCTCCAACTCTACAAAGAATTACATTGGTCTAACTCGGTGAATGATGGATTGCAAGGTAAGAGGAGAGTTGAATGGCCAGGACAGAGTAGATGGGGAGTATTTTGAACTGGGTGTTCCACTGTGGAATGCCTATTTGTAACCACACCTTGCTATTAAGTTTTGTTGAAGTCAGCAGGCAGGGAAGGACATAACAGAAATACAGTCTCATGACAGAGGTAGAAGAGATGCCAAAGGTGCCAGCTATGGAAATAGGTTCCATTAATGTAGGAGATGGGTTACAATACAAGTCAGTCAAATCTGTTCTTGCGACTGATTGTTGCAGGAAGGTCCTAAGGTTAAATTTTAGGTAAGGGAAATCTCAGTGATGGAGCTTATCTAAAAGCTAGAATGAGTGTAAATCATCCTGGGAATTAGCTTGACTGGAGTGTGAAGTCAAACAAATTTTTAAGTTTGTTATGAGGGTTCCCGGCACTATCAGAATCTGTGCATTGCATGCATTCTCTCAGGAATGGCAAGCTTAAAACTAGGTTACAGATTCAGTCTCAGTGCTAAACACCTTATCACAAGGTTGATGTTTCCCGAGATTGAGTTCTCCCTTGCTGTGTTTAAAGGATGCTTTGGAAGATGGCAGCACAAGATACTAATTAGGAAGAGCAGTCTCATATCCGGAAGTTTTATTCAGTGCCTCTGTGACATGTAACAGGGCAGTGGAGAGAAGGTGTGAGACTGAAGAGCTCATCAGATTATGACGATATGTCAAATACATGAAGATTTTCTTTAAAGGAAGATTAGTTAAATTTTCAAGACTATGCTGAGATTAGTAATGAATAGTGTTAGTTACTAGCAATAGGTATTGCAGAAACAGAACAAAAAAAGGCTGTGAATTTCTACTTTAAAAATTATCTTACAGGCTGGCTCTTTCTCTTTCAGAACAAGAAATTACAAAACAAACAAAGAAACAAGAAAAACATACCACGGGATTACAGTGAATGGGACAAGTATGTTAAATCCTTTGTATTAAAGTTTTTATTAAATTTTACACTTTTGTTTAATAATGGAATGTTATGAAATGCTGTTTTTTAAAGTATTTTCCAGAAACGTAGTATTAAGGTCAACATTTAAAGGAATTATAAGACTTTGGTGAAACTTAGGTTTTCCATAATAAATGTTCTGTTAAAATGCAAATGATGCACTGTAGTGCTAACAGCTGAAAACTTTTGTTTAAGTTGTGTGAAATATAACAAGTTGGCAGAAAATACAAACAAAAAGTTATTTTGTTTCAGATTTCATTTTTTCCTTTCAACATCTAGGATTAAAAAGTCTATGGAGGTACATAAAACCAAGGGATTAAAATTAGCTTAATTTATCAGTTTTTATGAAGGTACTTCTAGGGTTATTTAATATGGGCTTATGCATTTGATCTTCTGTGTATCTGAAGTCACAATTCTAAATTTAAAACAAAACTGATGAATCCTTATTACTGCACTGAGCCCCATTGACCTCAAAGAATGAGCTTGAGTCAGGTGCATCAGTTTGCTCAGATGCAATTACACGTAATTAGAGGTTTAGACAGTAACTGGCTATTTCTAGGGTGGATGGAGCCCTGAGACAGACACTCCCTGCATACTGTAATGGTGGCATATTACCCTTCCAAGTTATGTGACAGATTGATGCCCCCAAAATGTTGAACACGGTTAGGGAAATGCACATACTTCTTTGTTTTGCATGGCAGCAGCTTCTCTCTAGCTCCTTAAATCTGGAATACGATACTGTAGAATCAGAGTGAGAGTTTCCAGGGCAGTAGATGGGGAGCTAAATCTAGAGACTCTGGTATTTTGGGTAATGAAACTCTTAATGCCTCACAGCTCCAAAACCTCTACCAAACCCCTGTCTGCATAAGAGGCTGTTCTTACAAACAGTTGCGTGTATCAGTTACTTTCATGCATGTATTTTTCAGAAATTGAGGCCTTCCTGCTAAAATGTGGACAAACAAAACAGGTTATCAAAATAACTCCTGCAACAATTTATTCTTTCATCCCTCTTCCCTCTGTATCAAGTAATAATTTGGAGATTTTTTTTTTTTTTTTACAGTTTTATGTACTCAATCTATAAGTGATTTAGCAAAACATGTCATGTTTTCAGAATATTTTGAGGATAATTTTTAAACCTTCAGATAATTGTTTAGGCAATTTATGAACAAAACATTTTTCTTCACGTTTTTAAAATACTTATTTTGAAATGTGGTAAATTTATAATAAAAAGATAAAAGTAAGCTAGCAAAAGATCAGAATCAAAATGGAGAACAATTAGTCTTACCTGGAAAGGTTTGGAATTGGATACATTTTCAAAATTTTGTCTCTATTTCAGATAGAAATTATTCATATTGTCAAGATTATTGTGGAAAGCAAAGGCTCTTTTTCATTAAGCCCTAAACAGAAAAGCAGTGAGTGTAGTGTAGGAATTGCTTATTACTGTATTTGTTTTACAGGGCTATGGCAGCAATAGTTAATTGATACAAATTCCTAAACAGTGTTTTCAAAAGCTGCTTCAGAGTAGCCTTGGAAGTGTCTGAGATTACTTTGAAATCTCACCTTTACAGCATTAATTGCTTTGAAGCTGTTTCTTAGCTATTTTGGCAATGGTTAATAGAAATGTTTGAAAGGGCTGGGATTGAGCCTGATGATACTATTTCTTAAATTTTTCCTCTCTTTTTTGGGGGGATGGCGAGGAGCTGAGGCAGACGTTTTCTTGTTTTGGTTTGTTTGGTTTTAACCAGAAGGGAGGAGGCAGGGGAGAGGTAATGTATAAGCAGGAGAAGCACACACACACACACAAAAAAAAAAAAACAATGGAAGGAAAGGAGATAAGATTAAATATCTTTTTCCTAAATAGTCATGGATAATTGAACACAGCCTTTATCTATCTTTTCCTTTGGTTTATAATGGAAATATAGTATGCCTTTCTCTTAGTAAAGGAGTCTTGCTATGCAACATTATTGAATTTGTTATTTTTATTAATTTAAGGTTCGATGTGGAAAAGGAGTGTTCTAAAATTGATGAAGGCTGTGAAGAAAATAACTCAAAAGCAAGATTCTTTAGTAGACCAAGTCTGCCTATAATCAAAAAGAAAATAGACACAACTGGTAATATCTTAGAAACATACAATTTTTCTTTAATTGTAATACTGTGTTGTAGAGTGTGAATACAAAATGAAGCAGTGTATTATAGAGGTAAGAGTGTCTTTATCTGTTTTTCAGCCCCTAGAGATGTTAAAAGTTGTTAGGAGGTCAGCTGAGCTTGAAGTCATATTTGAAAAAAATCTACTCTTGGTGTTAATAATCAGTTGAAATATTTACGTTGTGTTGGCTCGGTAAGGAAGTACAGCATACTTCTGCTGTTATAAACCTATGGTGGAGGTTAGCCAGCCGCTTGCATCTTGCATTCTGAATTGTATCCTTATTAAAACAATTTAGGTTTTTATTCTAGAAAATACAATACAAAATTTGTCTTTTACTAAAGCCATATTCTTTAAAAAAATAATATACAGATTATGACGTTTCAAAATATTTTAGCTGACATTGCATCTGTGCAAGTTGTTAGCTGCTGTTATGTATAAATATTTTTTTCTAGGCATGACAAAGAAAGAGAAGATTTTTATTGCTACTCGTGAAAAAGAGAAGGGCAATGAAGCCTTTGCCAGTGGCGATTATGTGGAAGCAGTGACATATTACACTCGGTCGGTAAATACTATTGTGTTCTTTTATTTTAATGACTGTTACTTGTTAATATTATTTTTAGAGCAATGTAATTAAAACAACTTCTTACGGAAGAAAAAGACAAGAAGATTTGACAGAAGAATGCTTAAAGCATCTTTATATTAATTCTTATTTATCAGGAGGAGAAGTGGATGAACAATGATGTGATGCAATCTGCAGATGTCACAAGCTTCTTCAGATTTTTCAAAACTATTGAGATTCAAGGGCAAGTTTACAAAAATAAAAGGATAAGCAATGGGTTGAGAAATGAAATTCATTGCAAGTTAATTCTAAATAATTGTATTATTGTATTGTAGGATTGTCTCAATTGTTAATAAGTAAAATTGATTTAATAACCTCTTCTTAGGAGCAAGAAAAATCATGGTGTGCAGCTTCATCATAATACTGTCTGTAATTAGTAGCACTCCCGGAAAAAAGTATATATACACAAGATTTTAAAAAATTAGACTCTTACAGATTGCTTGCCTTTTTTAGTGCTCAGTGGACTACATGCAGACTTTTGCTTTATTTATCTAAATAGAGGTTGTTGCTACAGGATCTCTGTTGTATTTGTTTCCAAAGTAGAGAAGTTCGAGGTGAATGGAATTCCACATGACAGAAAGATGAGGGTGTTTCAGTTAAGGTATTTGAATGCTACCTTGGGAGAACTAGATTTTTTCTCTACCTTTTTCACAGTGTTCAGACATGATGCCATTTATACAAACCAGGATTTTCACATGAGTTCAACATTTGTTTCTCGTTTGCAGATTACCCATCTTGAGACACTACAAGTATGACTTGCAAAAGTGCTGACTGCTCACACATTAATCTACATTAAAGGAAATTCCATTTTGTGTTTAACTCTGAGCTTTGAAGTCATAAGGACTTTAAAAAAAACCACAAGTCCTAGAAGTGTCAAAGTTGTCACTTTGAAAATTGAGAAATTGAGAGCATATGGCGATCTTAGTGTATTAATTATTGATGCAAACTGAGGGTAATGATACGGCACTACTGTGAGATGGAAGTGTTAAGGTTCATGGGCTATGATATTATAGTGGAATATCCTCAAAAAAAATTGTGAGGAAGTTAATATGTCAGTGGTCAGTGCAGACAAGTATGGAAGAAATAATGAATAGGCATAAATTGTGTGCAACAGCAATAAAATAAATATTGAACAGATTTATGTTTAGGAAGCACTATTCATACTGTCACTGAGGGAGGCAGTTTTGTAGAACTATTTATGAAAATTCACCTGAAGATTGTTGATGTATATATGTGCACAAAGGTATTGCTATTCGTAGCACACAGGTCATTCAAACTGAGGCATTTGATGAGTATTTTTTTGACTTGCAGCTTTAACATATTTCTTGGGTTTTTTAAATATAAGAACATGAATATAAAAAACATCCAGAGTTGAATTTCATATACAATAAATAACATACAAATCTATAATATAAGTAAAAATTTCTGCTTTTGGGACATAAATAAGGTATTAATTAATAAGGATGGGCAGAATCCTCCCTAATGCAGACTCTTTCCGTATTTGATCCCCATGCGGCATCGTACACCTTCTGAAATATATTTACACTGAATGCTGTTCTAACTGGGTACTTTTCTAGTACCATCTGAAAATTCCTATTTTGTTATATTTAGAAATCATAGAGTCATAGAATGGTTTGGGTTGGAAGGGAGCTTTAAAGGCCATCTAGTCCAGCTCCCCTGCAAGCACCAGGTACATCTCCAGCTAGATCAGGTTGCTCAGAGCCCCATCCAACCGGACCTTGAAATATTTAAATAAAACATATTTTACAGTGAATTGGTAATAGTCTGAAGGAGTTACTTGTGTATGGGTAGAAAGACAACTTCTATATAAAAATAGTCAGGGTACAGTTATTCAATCTGTTTGTCTTGTAATGAGGCCTACTATTCTAAGCTGAACATAGGGAATACTTTCTATTTTACAAAAAACCTTAAACTTGTCTCTCATTTTTAAAGAAATTCAAAACTTGCGGAGGACGTGCTCTGAGATAGTTCTGGTATGCTGATGTGATTTTAAAATAAATGGATCTTGCCTATTTTTCTGCATTCCTGTAGTGAAATCACTCTGCCTAGTAATTTCCATTATACTGCAGAATCATAGAATAATTTAGATTTAAAGTGACCTCTGTATGATAAAGCAGGGACAAGTTAGATCAGGTTACTCAGCGCTTTATTTAATTCAGTTTTGAGTATCTCGAAGGATGGAGATTTTACAACCTCTCTGGGCAGCCTGTTGCAGTGTTTAACTACGCTTACAGTAATTTTTCTTTTCCTAAAACATCATCTGAAATTCCGTTTTTGCAACTTGTGTCTGTTGCCTTTTGTCCTATCTGTGTGCAGTTCTGAGAAGGATGTGGCTCTGTCTTCACTATACCTTCCCATTACGTAGTTGAAAACAGCTACAAGACCTCCCCTGAGCCTTGGCTTCCGGCTGAACAAACCTACTTATCTTAGACTCTCCTCATACGTATTGCAGGTACTCCAGCCCCTCAACTATCCTGGTGACATGCTGGACTCACTCCAGTTTGTTGGTGCCTTTTATGTACCAGAGAGCCCCAGACTGAACAAAAGTACTCCACCTGTTGTCTCTTCTCTCAGGTGCTGAAGAGAAGGGAAGAATCACTTCTGTCGATCTCTTGGCTACACTCTGGCTAATATGGCCCAGGATGTGGTACACCTTCTTTGCCCTGAGAGCACACTGTTAACTCCCGTTCAATTTGTTGTTCAGCAGAGCCCTCGGATCCTTTCCTGCAAAGCTGCTTGCTACCTAGTTGACAGCCAGCCTCTCCCATTGCTGTATGCTGTTTCAGGTGCAGGATTTTGCACTTGCCTTTTTTGAATTTTGTGAGAAGTCTGCCAGCCCATTTCTCTGGCCTGTTAAGGTCCCTTTGACTGGAGTTCTGCTCTCCAGTGTGTTATTGACTGTTCCCTCCTTCCCAGCTTTGTATTATTGACGAACTTCTGGGGGTGCCTTCTGTTCTGTCTTATACCTCCCTGATAAAGATGTTAAAAACTATTGATCCCAAAGGAAGGCCTTGGTAAATCCATGCTGGCTGTTACCAGTCACCTTTTTATCCTTCATGTGTCTGGACAAAAATCCAGGAAGACTTGCTCCATAATCTTTTTTGAGAACTGAGGTTAGACTGACTGGCCTGTAGCCATCATAGCCTCCAGAGCTCTGTAGTTACTTCTGATACTCTCAAAGGTTTCATTTGGCAGTTTCATTTGAGTCTACATGGATGGCAGCAAGAGGTAATAGTTTAAGGGACAGATGAGCCATGGCATCTTCTCTACAACATCTCAGATCTAAGCAAGGAACAGACCACTGAAGATGGTAAATCTAGTTGGTGGATGGTTGCCTCTAGTCTCACAGGAAGCATTTTTGAACCACTACTGTAGTTAAGAGTTATCAGTATTAATGTTGTTATAATACTGTTTTCAGCTTTCAGTAATGAAGTGTTTCTACAATCAGGTTTTCTAACTATGAGCCTACCATCATCAAAACTCCTTTTTTTTTCAGGAGTTTATCAGTAATACCCACTGCAGCTGCATATAATAACAAAGCACAAGCAGAAATCAAACTTCAGGACTGGGACAGTGCTTTGCAGGATTGTGAGAAGGTACTTGATATGGAACCTGGCAACGTAAAAGGTAAAGTAGAACATAAGCTTCCCCTTCTATGTATTATTTTATTTCTAGGAAATAAAATGGTAGATATCCATTCATGTTGTTAGTTGACTTCACTGAGCTTTAAATCGAGTCCAAGGAAACAGAGTAGCTCCTCAAAGTAATTTTAATAATATTTTTGGGGTCAGAGGAGTTTTACGCAATCCATCCTGTTGATCTGTAATGTGTATTCTTATGCAGTAGCATGGGGCTAACTCTTGTTTTTTAAATGATTACTATAATCTCTCTTGTATTTATGCAGTGCGTTGTTTCCATAACATGCACACAGAAGTGTTAATTACCTTAAAAGTTACATGAAAACAATACAAGTTGCTGATTTATTCCTTTCTGAAGGCAAGGGCTTGAATGTAGCTAACTATATTTGCATGGGAGGAGGAGAAAAATTGGAAAAATATGAAAAGATGCTTCACAATTCATGATTGCTGTCTCAAAAGGTATTATGTGAAACTGCATGATTAAAAATTATCAAGAGAAGAGTTAGTGCTAATACAGAGTCATTATGAAGTAAATGCAGAATTTAAAAATTTTTTTTATACTTAATATGACTAGAAAAAATATCCACTTTATGCTTTAAATACATAAATAATATACTTTATTCCTTTGTAGCTCTAATGCGCCGTGCCACTGTACATACTCAGCTGCAGAATTACCAGACGGCTATGGAGGATCTGAAAAAAGTATTATGTGTTGAACCAGAAAATGCTATCGCTAAGGTAAATACAAATGAGTTTAATATGACTAGGAAAAGGCTGTATGCAGTTGTAGCATAAAGTGAATAGGGTTTATATTGTTTGATTTGAATATGAGTTTTGAGGATGCATTCGAACTACTGTGCCAATGATTAGTTTTCGAAGCCAACATAGGTGCCTATGGTGGAAATTAGGTACTTAAACAAAAGATCTGGTCACATTCACTACTTAATTGTGAGAACCTGTAGGCATCAAGTCGTCTCTGTTAACATAATATAGATGCCTAAAATTTTGCTGCTGAACATACTTACAGTATTAGTGTCTTAGCTCATCAAAGTTATTTGCAAATTTATCTCAAAAAGATCCATTGGGATAGGTGTATTTAAGTTTGACAGATAATTCACAAGAAAAATTCAGAAGAGATACCAGGCTTTTAATGTTGTAGTGGTACAGTTAACCCACAAGGAGAGCACCTGTGTTCTGTCCTCACTTCAGCGTGATGTTATAAATCCTCATTTCTCACCTCCAGGCTGGAATGTTCATTCAGGAAAAGTACTTCTTTATTTGTGTAGTATCTTCTCAGTTTCTAAGAGACAGAATTTGAGTGTTAATCTTGGGTTTGACACTGACTCTTGGAAATGTGAAGTTTATTTTCTTTTTTTTTATATTGGCAACATTTATCTCTAGTTCTTCAGGATATTTAACATAATATATTTTCTGTATATAAATTGCAATTTATACACCTTTAAAAAAAGCTTCTGCTATTGCTGTCTTTTCTCAATTGCAGAAAAATCTGCTAGAGATTGAAAATAAACTGAAACGTTTAAAGCCTGTATCTGAGACTCAAGGCAAAGGAAAAAGAATACTTATTCAAGATATAGAGGATTCAGAAGGTGATGAAGAAAGAGGGGAAAATAAAGAAGAACATGAAAGAAGCAGTGGAGATAAAAGTAATGTCATGTCATTTCCTATTCAATTTTATCCCAAGGAAAAAAACTCATTGCCTTTGATATTGCAATGTTTATTCACGTAATTCATCCATATTTGCTTGCAAAGAATTTTGTATGTTTGAAGACTAAAATTACATTCACTACTACATTCATAAAGTAGATCTGAGTGTGAAATCTAGAATCCAGTTTTATTACACATCTTTGGAGTTATTTCTAGAAAGGGTACAGCAGAGACAGATGGAAAATCTTGCTATAAGTCACTTACTTCTCTATGTCCTGTCTAATTTTATACCTGTCCTTTGATGTGCACCCAGTCGGGAATTTCTTCTGGTGTTAGAGAATATTTTGTGTTCCTTAGCTGTTTCTCTTGCACAACTCTCCTGCCTTCCCACCATCACATTTTTCTTCTGCATTTTTCCTCCCTTGATTGGATCAAAGGGTGTAAAAATTATCAAGTGACATGTAATTTGATATTGTTGTTATTGTTTGTTTTGAAAACTATCAATCTTTTTTTTGGTTTTTAATGTAAGAAATCATCTGTGTGAAATCTCCAAAAGTATATATTGGAGGTGAAGCACATGTAATTCTTGTGCTGTATGTAGTTTACAAGCAGTTTAAGTGCAGCTCCTGTTCCTGGATTAGTGTGTGACTGACTGCAAGGCTGCTGAGATGAAGCTACTGACATAATCAGAATACATGATTTGTAGGAGGAAGTGAAGCAGCAGGGGCTATTGAGGTTTGCACTAGCAGCTTGCTTTTAGATTCAGCTGCATATCTGGGCTCCAGCCTGCAACAGAATAACATCCCTGGGTTGATTTCTACCCTTTCTCCTTTTGTTGGTAATTTAGTGTGACAACTGTGACTTTTGTGTTTTCTGTGGCTTATGTAGTTCTTTATCTTGAAATTAAGTCAGTGTGTGGGTTTTCCAGCTTTATTGTGACTATCATGTGTGTGATTCAATAATTTGCACACAAATGTAAGGAAAATACATTTTTTCAAAATCAATAGGTGTCTATTAAGTCTCCTCAGCTAAAACCCTGGAAGAAAGGATGGACCATGTCCCTAGCCTTAAATATTAGTTAATCTGGGGTTGCTTTCCATTGGGAGCATTCAGATGACTAAATGCCTTCTAGCTCTATAGGAAGACTCCCATTCTGTTGAGGAATGGTTAGGCTTTTAAACATAGGGAAGATTGTCAACTGACGTCAATGTCACCTGTGTTCATGTGATACGCGTGAGTATTTTTGAGATTTAGGAGGCAAGTGTTTTCATAGATTATTCTATGTTTTAAAGTACAACTGGAGACAAATATGAAGTCAGTTCAGTTATTGAATAAATCTGATATGTTCTCTGAATCCAGCAGCAATAAATAGACTAAGCATCTTATACTTCTCTGTACATCTAGTCATGTAGTCACAGACACTCCAGTAGTCCATGTGGTCACATTTATTTCACATTCTAATTGGTAAGCCGCATGCACATTCCTACTAAACTTGTAATTTAGGGATAGGAAGAAAAACCACAAAATAATGTTTGTTTTCTTTAGCTCTGAAGAGTTTATTTCTCAGGCTTGAACAAAACAGTCTAAATAAAGAGTGTAGTCTCCATCTTCTATGTATCTGAAAGGAAAAATAAATAAAATCCTTTTTATACAATAGAACTGGAAAATTTCTTATGTCCTAGAGACTGTAAAAACTAGTATTCAGGCACTATAAAAACTAAAAATCATGTGTGTACTTGATAAAGAACCCGATATTTTGACATTTATAGAAGTTATAATCTCAGCTGATAAATATAATTTAAAGATAAATAAAATAAATATATTTTAAATTGCCCTTTTTAAGTAATAAAAAATTGTTGATGCTGAATGGTGTGGTATTCACTTGATCTGTTATGATAATTTTATAAAAATTAGACTAAATTAGTAAATATTTATTTATAAAAAGGAGAGTGCATTTATCATAGAATCATAGAACAGTTTGGGTTGGAAGGGACCTTTAAAGGTTATCTGGTCCAACCCTCCTGCAATGAGCAGGGACATGTCCAACCAGGTCAGGTTGCTCAGAGCCCTGTCCAGCCTGGCCTTGAATGTTTCCAGGGATGGGGCATCCACCACCTCTCTGGGCAACCTGTTCCAGTGTTCTGCCACCCTCATTGTAAAAAATTATTTTTTAAACAAATCAAGTCTAAGTTAACTTTAAAATTATTATTTCTCCAGCTGTTATTGCTGAAGTTGCAACAGTTCTCTCTTTGAAAGATATACTTTAAGCACATACAAGAAACCTGCTAACAGACAAAGCTATGTTTTGTGAGTTGACCATGGGAAAAGATGTTGCCTAGAGAGTGTATTCTTTGTGTTTATTTATTACACTGTAGAGGAGCAGAGAACATTCTTCTTCTGGATGAGACCTTTTTCAGAAATCAGGATATATGGTTTGTTTTGTTTGTGTTTGGTTTTTTTTTTTTTGTATGTGTCCTTCTGTTCTGTGCACCTTGAGATTGCTGGTTTGGTACACTGACACTTAATATTGAAGCATCAGAGCACTTCTTTTTTCCTTTGTGTTAAATCCTTCATCTGACTTCTAGTTTCACTGCCTATGTGATACTAAATTTACTTGATGCTACAGCAGTTGGCTACTGAGAATTATTTTGTGATTTATTTTTTTTTTTTCCCCAGTCTGTTTTCTACTTGATAACACCAAATTAAGGTCTTTGTCATTGAACGTGACCGTACTGTGATTTGGAATCATTCTTACAATCAAGATTTGGATAGGTGTGAATTGATATATGGCATAAAGGCATAACCTCTGTGATCAGAATTTTACTGTATTTTACTGTAGCCTTGAATAATTGACTGTGCCTGTCCTTATGGTTAGAAGCCTCCTTGATGAAATCTTGTATGAGGACATATGGCCACCTTGTTATCCAATATAACAGTTGTTCTGTATTCCTTGATCCTCTTTCCAATGCGCTTTCATTTGCTGTTTCTGATTTTTAGAGTTGTAAACCCTTTGAAGAAGGAGCTCTAATTTATAACGAGTTTGTATAGCATCTAGTGCGATCGGGCTGCTTGTGGCTTTTAGGCTCTATTGCAAGCTAGCAATACGAGAATTTAGATCACATTAAAAGAAACAGCCTTGAAAATTAACTCTAGAATTGCATTTGTAGTTAAGGAAAACCCTCAATTACAGTGTCAGTGTAGATGTTGACCAGTAAATCCTTTTTTGTTCTTTATGAACAAAGACTGCTCCTAAGCAGAGTTATTTGAGAAGTCTGTTCATTTGTATGTTCTGGCTCAGAACAATCCAAGTACAATCTCAATCAGCTAAGCCAAGAACACCTAATACAAAACAGATAATTGCTGACTGTGTGTGGCACAAATGGAAAAAATTATTTAAAATTATTTAAAATTAAGCTGTGGAGATTTGGACCATTCCAGTTGCCTTCATATATAACTAGTCCAGAATGGCTAAAAGAGTTGAAAATGTTTCCTGGCTTCATAATGAGCTAATTCATTGTGAACTGAACTTAGTTCCTATGTTCCATAGTTCCTATATACCTATGCTTTTCATTCTGCCACCAGTATTTTTGTGCCATGCTTCTGGAGGATAAACACTTTGTGTAGCTGGAAATTAATTATAAATGAAAGATTATATAATCCAAATGCTTCAATTATTCCTTTTGGAGCATTAAATAGCTTTTGTTTTTTGACAGTCCTTCCATTTTAAGTACATTATTTTAGCACTAACATGAATTAAAATACTTTCTAGTTTGTGTTTTTGTACTTCTGGTCAAAATCATATCCATACTTTTCACTACCTTTCTTTAACTTTTATTTGGAATTTATAATGTATCCAGATGCCCCCACTGCCCTTTTTTTTTTTTTTTCCCCTT
>JAAGAY010133146.1:29171-53778 GCA_011801015.1 Ardeotis arabs | reverse complement strand
TTTTTTTTTTTTTTTTTTTTTTTTTTTTTTTTTTTCTTCCCTAGAAGGTATACAGAGTATTCTCTGGTTTGGTGGATGTAAAATGAAAGTATTTTAGCATGTATCCTAAGAAAATTATTATTATAGTACTACTGTCTTAATTCATCTGACCAGCTAGTCTTTTACCCTCATCCTCACTACCGAATAGACTTTAAACCTTTTCGGCATATTTGGCCAAAATTTGATTGATGGATGGATGGAAGTCTCAAATATAAATAATTTAAGTTTTGTAAAAATGTCTATGAGGGTAGAATAGATGTATCCTATAATTGTTCCCACTGTGGAGTATGAATTTATTATTAAACATGATATTTCAAAAGTGACACCACAGCTAGGAAGGATGCAGCTGTCTGATAGACACTAGAGAATCTGTTGTTTAAAAAATCTTTATGCTTTCCCATCCTGTTCAGTTTGGTTTCAGTAACACTTTGTGCATTAAAAAAAAAAATCACTTCATCCATGTTTAATCAACTGTGGAAGTTTAGTTTGAGTCAATTAGAAGTATCACTTCAGTATATGAAGGCATGAAAAAATTCTGTTGGACAGATGAGCACATCATGTTAAGGGAAGGTGAAAACCGAGCATCTTAACGGTACCAAAACACAGAATTGCCTTTGTGTGACTTTGTATCAAGAGCTAGTCTCTCTGCAGAAATCTTTATTTGAATACTGTGGTGGTAATCTGTTAGGAATTCAGGTGAATAAGGAATGTGTATATGTTAATATCTGATACTTTTATGGTATTATTTTCCTAATTAAATTAAATAATGGAGAAAATGTAATGATCAGAAGTCTCTGAAAAAAGCTTTTTGACATTATGTTTAAATGAAAGCTTTTTGAGAATGATTTATAACCTCTTATCCCTCCTATGTTAGATTTGAGGGGCATTTTGAAGTGTGCAACATTACTGGTTTGTTAGCTGTGTGTTCTGATTTTAACATGCAAGCATTTTCATTTGGTCACGGGAAATCAAAGTATCAGTGTTCTGATAGCCAGTACTTAAGGAGTTAAATTCAAGGTGAACTCCGTACCATTCTGACACTACAGAACAGGACTTCACAACGTGCCCGGTAAGGAGAAATCCGATTTCATAGTAACGCGTTCTTGGTAATAATTGCAAGTTACCAGTAAGTAGGATTTTTTTGTGTGTTCTTGGAAGTGTTTTCTGAGGCAAATAAATCTTCCTAACGTTAGGATGCCTGAAGGATTTGGTACCGTGTTCCGAGGGTGTACACCCCTCTCCTGCCGGGCCGATAGTTTCTTCTGATGATGCAAGCTCTAACTCCGCTCGTTAACTTCCTCGTAGAGACTGGCGTGCCGGCGCGGGGAGAGGCGGCTGCGGAGCAGGCTGCCATGGGGAACGCGCAGAGAAAGTTTCGTAGCAAAGGAGGTGGCGGTAAGACGGGAGACGGAGAGAGACAGAAGCAGAAGGAAACCACTGAGAGCGGATTAAAGAAAGGCACAACAGAGAAGAAAACACAAAAGCATTTGTCAGACCACGAAGGTGAAGTTAATGGCTATTTACACAGTGATCAAAAGAGTGAAAGCCCTGAAACAGAGGTCTTTAGGTCGCACCGAGCAGGGTCTCGGTCTGCTGGTGGCGGCAGTTCTACCTTACTTCCTCCTCCTGCAGCAAAACTAAAAAGTGAAGGAAACGAGTTATTTAAGAGTGGACAGTTCGGAGAAGCTGTGCTCAGATACTCAGAAGCAATTGAATATGTCATCGGTCTAGGTGAGTGCAGTACTTGATACTTAAATCTGGGATTGTTGTTTAGATTATTTAAAGGAACTACAAATGAACTAACCTAGCCTATCCCTGGATTTTTGGCAGGAGTTACTGTGCAATAAATTCTTTGCCATTGTCAGTAGACGATGATTGATGTGATACAAAATATAGGAAGATGAGTAAAATAATCTTTTAACTTCCTTGGGGCAGAGCTGTTTGCTTTTATTTCTGTGTTTGAGTGATTACGTATTCTAGGTGACATGATAAGGAAAGCTTCTTACGGCTCTGCAGTGTCAGCAGGCTGCATCACTGCAGTGCAACTTACAGTATGCAAGTCTTTGATTCTTGAATGTCATTTTAGTAAGGGTGTTTGATTTTAATTGTAACTTCTTTTAGGAAAACAAAGTCCAGATGATTTAAGTATCTTGTACTCAAACAGAGCAGCGTGTTACCTCAAAGAAGGCAACTGCAGTGACTGCATTCAGGATTGTAACAGGTAAATTGCAACCTGCCATGTAAAGCAACAACATTCCTGATGATGATTAAACATTTTAACTGAGATATTGTTACGGCGGTTTGACTTAGAGCAGTCTTCCACAAAGTCTGATTCCCTATCTAAATGACAGGTAATTTTATCAGTTACGTAAACAATCACATGGAACCTAGGGAAGGAGTAACTTTTAACTTACTGTCTTGCTGTGTGAGAGCAGCTGTTAGGCTTCTTGTGTACACAGAAATGCATGGCAGGATTAAAATTCTTAATATAAAAGCAGACTTCAGTGGTGCTTTGTAGTAACTTATATGTAAAAGCCTTATTAAGCCAGATGCTTATGACAGTGTTGGAAATTACTTTCAAGCATGCATATGGTGTATGTGTGTGTGTTCTCTGTGTTTGGTTTGTTGTTTTGTTTGGTTTGGTTTTTAAATATATACTTGACATAGTTATAAACAGTAATTACAGCTGTTCAGGAATTGAGCTAAAATCCTTTCTGCTTATTGTGACTTTTAAGGATATAGGAGCTAGAGAGGATCAGACAACTTCAATAACTTCAAGCACTGCCTTCCACTTAACTATTACTGTATTTCTAGATGTCTTTTTTTATATTTTCATAGATGGAGTTAGTGAGACTGAGACTTAAGGTGCAAAAAAGGGTCCCAAGACAGTTAGAAATCATATTAATTAATCAGTTGGGTTTTTTACAGCACAGCCAAACTGTTAAAAAAAAAAAGCTAAAAATAAAATATACATGTAACTTTTTATTAACTAAATATTTCACTTACTGTATATGTTCCACTGTATACTGTATATATTTTTTGAAAATGTTATCTGAAAAAATTGACTTGTTAATATTTTGTTAAAAAAAATGGAGGACCATAGAGAACTGGATCATAAAACAAGTTGGCGTACTTAAAGCCATCACATTTTTCTGTGTGGGAGGTTTGAAGTATGTAAGACTTTAACTGAAGTCAGTAATACAAAGGTTTAGGGTTTTATAGTCGTACTAGTGGGAAGCTTATTTTCTTACTACTTAATGATAGTGGCCTTAGTGTCGTGCATATTTTCTGGATACACAAGGATCCATGATGCTTAGTGAACATGACAGAGGTAGAAATAATCTAGAGACTGGGAAGCAGAACTGCAAAACTGCAAACGCACATGTATTAAGCAATGTCAAATAAATCTTCTCTAGGCAACACAACATAAAGGATGATCTATGAATAGGTTACTTGATTTCAAAGTAAAAAAATGTGTAGTGCTTATATTGGTGATATAAAATAAGTATTGAACATATATCTTTTATTAAGTTTCAGCTATTTAGGGCTTAGAAGTGTATCAGACCCTCTCTGTTGGATCTCTCGGTCTCAAGACCCTAATTTGGAGTGTCTTGCATTCTAGTTACAGAGAGTGAAATAGGGCTCCTGTGCACTAATGTAGTTTCATTTAGTACTGTGGTGTGGTTTGGTCCCTGGCTATATTGTCTTTGCATTCTACCTTGGAAATGTGTTTTTTCCATTCCCACTGATGCTATTCTTCAAGCTGTGTAATCTTCCCCTGAATTTATTTATAGTTGTTTTTTTCTTCATTCTTGATGTTAGGAACCTGAAATTGCATCATTATTCCTGTAGGTTACAGAATGTCAAGCGTTTTTGCAGAGATTTTGTAAGGACTATGGTGTTGTGCGCTGTTGTATTTTTCAAATGCATTCAGCAACATAAAGAGAAATGGAATGTTGGAAATATTTGAAATGGAAATTGGAAGTATTTATTCTAGAAATCATTGTTTCTCTAGCTTTAGGAGGAGGAATGGTGCAAAGCCAATTTACAGCAAAGGTGGCCAGCAGCCTCCTGAGCAGCATAAACAGGAGCATAGCCAGTGGATTGAGGGAAGTGTTTATCCCCTTGTACCCAGCACTTGTTAGACAACATATATGATAGCTGTGTTGGTTTTTGGCTTCCCCAGTATAGGAAAAACAGCGATCAACTGAAGTGAGTTCAGTGAAGTGTCACTGAGGTGATTGTGAATTCTGGAGCACTTGCCTGGAGAGGAGAGGTGAAGGGAGCTGGGTTTGTTCAGTTTAGAGAATATCTTCTAGGGGACCTGAGAGCAGCCTGCCAGTACCTATGAGGTTATCCAGAGGATGGATCCTGACTCCTTCTGGCAGTGCATTGTGGGAGGACAAGAGACAACAGGCAAAAATCGAACCACACAAGGCCAAACTGGATGAAGCCCTCAGCAGCCTTGTATGATCTCAGAGCTGACCCTACCTGTAGCAGAAGGTTGGACTAGGGACCTCTCAGCCTGAATTATTTTATGATTCCATGAAATTTGCTAGACTCAATTTCAGTATTTCAAAGTTTATCTCTTTTTCTCTTTAGCAAGAATCATTGATTTATAAAAGGTAGTCTTTAATAAACAAAGCCTTTGTGGACTGCTTCTTCATATCGCTGGAAAATTATACGGTGTTTGGGAGTTCTGATTGCCCAGTGTCAGGGGTTGAGCTCAGTGTTGACCAGGAACACAATCATAAGGGTCGACAGACAAAAACCTAAAAGCCAAAAAAGACAGGTTTATATTAATGTCTTACTAAATGTATTTTTACGTGCATACTTTCATGTAAGGAATTAAAAATCATGCAGGCAAAAGCACCATGTACTTGAAATCTCCATAGATCTAGGCATGACTTAAGAAAAAAAGCTTTTGCTCTTAAACAGCTGCCATTACATTAATCTTTTCTTGGTGAGTAAAGTAGTTTTCCAGATGAAAGATAGGGATTTGAGTAGAGTAAGTTGTAGTGAAAGCACCAACAATTTCATAACTGCATGTCTTTTAGGTTGTTAAAATAAACCACTTAGTTCCATTTTTATTGGTTATGTTACTGTAAGGCCGATGTGAAATCACACAGTTGTTACATATAGTTGTATATATCACAAAATAGTTCTATTAATATTACTTCAGTTATTCTGTTTCAATCTTGCATTTTTCTTTTGTTTTCTCCAGAGCTCTGGAGCTTCAGCCATTTTCCGTTAAGCCTCTTCTACGACGAGCAATGGCAAATGAGTCTATGGAGCGGTATCGACAGGCATACATTGATTATAAAACAGTCCTACAAATAGACAGCAGCATCCAAGCAGCAAATGATAGTGCTAATAGGTAATTCCACTTACGAAGTTATTACTCATACCAGTCCAAACAGAAAAATAGAATTCGGTTTTGTTTGTTTTACGTGCTCCCTCTGTTCTCTGTCCCTCAGAGGCAGGGTCATCACAACTTCTGTGTTATAACTAGAGGACTGGCTTTTTCATTTAGTTGCTTTCCCATAGCTTCAGAGTTTTCATCTGCCAGCAGTAGGTCACTTTCTGTTTTAAAAATGTAATATTTTAAAGGCTTTTTTTCACCAATACTTCAACTTGTTTTCTTTCCTAACTTGTATTTGATAGCCTATAAAGTAGTACTTTAAGGTCCTTACCTTTTCTCTCACGTTTCTGTTTCCTCTTCAAGTTAGCACTCTTCCTGTGGTAGCTTTATGTTTATAAAAAGGGAGATTTATGTTAAGTGTGAATCCTTCAGTATGCTACAGTTCTGTAAACACTGAAGTACCTTGATACAGTGGTTGGCTACAAAGTTTAGAGGTGTAAATCATATTATTTAATATATTTTTAACTTAGGTGTTAATACTTCCCACATTAGTTCTTGCTGCCAAGAGAGACATCTCAATTTCTATAATTCTATTTTAACAGTGTAAAATTAGTGTATACACACTATTGTAATTATGTTCTCATTAACATATAGTAAGTACTTAAGTGTGTGAATGATAGAATTTTCCATTCCCTTTCTTCCCCCCCCCTTTTTTTTTTTTAATGGGCAAAATATTTATGAAAGCAGAACAGCCATTAATCACATGCGTGCGACTTTTAACAACGGAATCTAGTATCTTTTTTCTTTTTAAGGCAAGGACATGAGCACTTACATTATTACTTCATTAAAAAATCCATAATATCTTTGAATTCTGCTTATTTGACCAGAGGTATCTGAAGGAGATCATGACAGTTTATCATCTCCTCTTAGAACTCTTTATTTTTAATAACAAAACAAATTGTTACTGATCTGGTCTATCCGCTACACTGATAACAAAGCACTTGGATTGGTGAGATAACTGCTCGTCCTGGTATCTGTGTGATTATTACACCTTTTTAAAAATCTTGCTGGCTTATTTTATCTGCAGATACTGTCTTCATTTTTCTCCTTGACTTGTAACTTGCTTAGTAGTAGACTTATTTCCTTTTTTTCCCTTAACACTCTTCCTTTTCTCCTCTCTAGGCCTTCCTTATGTTTTTAGCTTCACTGCTTATTACTCTTTCCTCCCTGGCAACCCATCACCTTATTTCAGCTGCTTCTTCCTTTTCTTCTGCTGGTAATTAATTTTTGCTTGCAAATTCTTAGTTTGTAAAGCATAGACCTCCTGCGTAATTGAACTGTCACTATAATTTATTTTTTAATATTTGATCATTTATGAATTAAATTGAAACTGTTTAGCAAAGTATTAATTTTCATGTCTGAAGTAACAGACCTTTCTAAAAATTAATTTTAACAAAATGTGAGAGTTACTTTTAAAGTGACAACCTCAAAATGTATTATTATTATTTTTTTTAATATTAGGAATATCAGATCTTAACAACCTGCTTTTATTGGAGATTTTATTTATTTTTAAGTTCCTGGGGGAAATTGAATGGTGATGCAGTAGGAAGCTGACAGTAAAAACTCATCATCCTACTTGTATCTTAGGGTGGATTTGATAAATCATGTTAAGGCTTGTCTGATCTAACTAAGCAGACTTTCCAAAAATGTTAGAATCTAACAGATGTTCAGTATGATATTTCTGATAAGTCTCAGGTAAAAGAAGTAGAATTGTTAATGTATAGCCTTACCTGATAATATCAAGCCTTTACCAGATCATTTTGCAAACAAAAGGAAATAATTAAGAATGTAAGTACATATTTTTATGAAAAGTCAACTGAAAACAAGTATAAACAGTTATTTGAGTGCTTATAGTGTTGATTAGGTTAAATTGTCTTTCATTGGTTATCCTAAGGTGATTTTTAGATAAATTGAAAGGACTGTTTCTTTTAATGGTGTGTGCCAAGTCACAGGAAAATGCATTCAAGCACACTTTAATTAGTGGCATTTTCCTAGCTTTGTGAACATCCATGAATTTCCTTCTTTGTATATTTTAATTTCCTGTTGAGTGCTTTGTTATTTGCTTTTCGCTGTTAGAAATACAGAAGCTCTAATGTGGGGCAATATCTTTATGCATTTCCATTTACTAAATTGAAGTTTCATTCCAGTTGTCTCAATTCCTTTAATATCAGTTAGCAAATTGCATTAGGTAACTTGATAGCTTTTATTACAAAGTGCCGTATGAATATTGTACTGTACAAATACATTTGTGATAAATTCCAAAACTGCAAGATTGTTGGGTTAGGTTAGGGTGTTGCTGCTGGGGAATGAGTGTGTTTGTCCCACGTTTTTCATGATGCTTGTGCTTTTAAAACTAAGTATGGCATATAGGTATACGTTTTTGCAAAGACTGTTCTTAGATTATTATATTACAAGAAGTTGATTGATCATCAAAGACTGCAGGATTCTTTCTGTTGATTTTGATGAAGTAGATCACGGTTTTTGTCCAACTTTTTAAGCCCATTATGATAAATTGAAAATAAATAAAACAGGAAGTCAATGGAACCTTGGTTTACTGTAGAATTACTCTGTTACTTCTGTGGGAGATACCTAAACGTAATTAATTGACTTTTTAATATGAAGTGTACAGTTTTGTTCTCTAATAAAATAACCTGAGTAAATCTTAGGGCTGTTTAATTTATGATGGTGTTCCACATTTTTCTTAACAATTGAATTCAGACTATCATTAAAACCCCTGAAGTTTTAGTAAAATTAGAGCAAAATGGAACTTGGACAAGCTGCTTTGTTGGTATGTCCTATGAAATACTGTTTAGTGATCATACAGGTAGAGGAGAGCCTCTGGAAGGGCATATGCAGCTAACACAGAAAAATATTAATCTTGTTCACTTAGAAAACAAATAAAGCAACAAGATAATAGTACAAAATGTGATATTCTGTGTATGAAGAAACTCAGTTCAGAGATCTAAGAAATAGAATGTTTCATGCAGTATTATGTAATACATGAAATCACATATTTTATAGCTCTACAAATAGCCTTTTTGATCTATGATGTTCTTTAAAATATTTTGGTAATTTCTGTTTCACAATAAAGAAGATGAGAACAGATGCTGCTTCTTATACTGAGTTTTCTGTCAGACCCTAATGGGAAGAGAGTTTGGTCCTGAGTGCTCTGATTCTGTTGCCATAGTGTTACACTGAGGCTTTTGTTTGCTTGTTTTATACCTGTTATTCAAATATTTAAAAAGAACAAAACTAAGCAAGGAAACTCAATTGGGTAATTTATGCTCATTCTATCTCGTTCTTCATGTCAGATTCAAGGTTCTTAATTTTTTTAATGTGTATTCATATAGTATGTTTTTTTACGCCAGTGTTAGATGGAAATGCACCTAATATATAAGTTTCAGGTTTATTTGCTCTAGCATCAGTATGACTTGCTTTACTACTCAATTCAGAATTTTCCTTTGTTAAAGTAGACATTAGACTTATCACCACTTGAACTTGACTCTTAAGCTCATTATGAGACTAGAAGACATTTATCTCACTATTATTCTCATAATTGATTAATATTTGTTTGTTTCTTAAAAAGAAACACTACAAAAATTTTATTGGAACCATGAAGTCTTGAATGGCTTTACTCATTAGGTTTACTTAAGTCTTTCTCCAAAATGTATCACAGCAAGCAATAGGAAACTGCCACTGGAATGGATTTTGGATTGAACCTCTCATGTATGGAAATAGATGATGTATATATGTGTGTGAGTAGTGTATTGGTTTAAGAAAGATTAGACATTTTTTATTTATTTTCTTTGCATTTTTAAATGGGGGTAAAGAATGGTTGATTCACAAATTTCTTACTGTTCTATAAAGTGCAACTTAATACCTGCTTTTCTGACTTGCATTGATTATTTAGAGAAATGTTATGTAAGAGGTTTCATCTGACATTGGCAAATTTAGGTACACGCTTTGAGAATATTCTAATCTACACTTGCTACAAATAACACCTATGAACAGCTGACAAAAGTAAAAAAAAAATACATCAATTTTTTTTCCTATTTCTTTATTGCATGTGCTAGGCAGCATTTAGAGCTTAGTTGCAAAATCAGTCATTTGCTTAAATATTTACAGATCATGCTGAAGTCAGCTTCTTGTCTTCTAAATGCTAGCATAAATACTCTATAAATTGGAAAAAGTCTAAATCTTAAATGAGTGCAATACTGTTGACTGCAACAATCTTTTTTTCAAATTAGTCTTACGGATAATAGGTCAGTTGTTTTTTGAAAAATTAGAACACTGCATTATTTAAGTGTAAGTTTTTAAAGTGTGAGTTAAATATATGAAAAATCATGTTGGTGGGGCTTTTTCTTTCAGAATAACGAAGACTTTAATAGATCAGGATGGTCCCAGTTGGAGAGAGAAACTGCCACCAATTCCAGTTGTCCCACTTGCTGCTCAGCTACACAGACGAGATGGAGGAAACTTTACTTCAGAGAATAAGCCAAGAAGTACTACAGATATCAACAGAGAAGAACAGTTGCAGATGAGTCGTATGTATAGCTAATGCAAATATATATGCAAAAAAGAAAATAATTTTAATTGAAAAATGGAATATGATTTATAGTCAAAGAAACTGCTTTAGAAAATATTTATCAGAAACCTTTGTGAAAAGCCAAGTTAAATGATGGTCATTTACATAATTGGGTTTAATGTGCTTTATGGAGCCACAGTTACGATAAATTTTTTTAAGCCAAGTGATGTAATTTGCAGCATGTAACTTCTGAAGTTATGCGAAATTAACTATGCCAGAAATACTCATCAGCAGTATCTCAAGTCCTACCAGAAGTATCAGTGGTTTCCCTGACATCATACTATGATTATAACACAATTTTCCCCAAAAAAACCACCACCCAAACAAACACACACCCAACCTCAGTAACTAATCAGCTGCATAATCTGTAGTTATCATTTAATTGTTCATGAAAGCATCATGCAGCTCTTCAGAATAGAGAGGGTGGACTTCTAGGGGGCTGGTAGTTAGTCAAATGAGCTAAGAACAACATTCTGATTTTTTTTTTTTCTTGTTTTTAAATGGTGGAGTCTAACTTTGACAGTGGTGATTTAGAAGTCACCTTTCAAAGATGTTAGTTCTGGACTTCTTTACACATAAGCACTCAGTGCTTAACTCCTTTAGGACACTTTCTTCCTCCTGAGTTTTTTTCCCCGCTTCATTGCAGTTTCTGGTTTTTTCTCCTCCGGTAAATCAGGTGAAGGAACCTTTCTGATTCAGTTTTTATTGAAACAGTCTTTTTGCAAAGGCATTAACTGTATCATTTTTTTACTCTACTGTTAATTGGTTCCCCTTATAGTTTATTTCAGTATAAAGAAAAGTAGTGCTGAAGACACTCTCACTTTGATTAACACAGAGGAGGCTGCAGTGTGTAGCTGGGTTGCTGGCCAGTTGCGTAGCAGTGATAGGGTTATTTGTCCGTAGTGCATTACTGCAGTAGTGCATGTCCTCACGTAATCTGCACTCTTGGTCACTTGTCACCCAACAGTAAGGGGACAGACCAGGGGTTGGGAGCAGGGGAGTACTGATCACAGGCATTACAGATTTAATGACTTTAAAGGTGATCTTTCAGATAGCTTTCAGTTTATTTGTACCTGATGTAAAACAACAGACAACTTAGATATGTGCATTTATGAGAATTGAACATTTTTCTTGAGGATAAGGCATGGTTTTAGAAACTTGTAATAGTGTGGTTTATATACGATTTTAATAACAGTGCATACTAAGCTGCAGTAGTGCTAGAGAAAGTTGTTTTTCATTTAAGAAACATGAGGCATGTTGATGTATCATTTAAGCTCAATGAAATTGATAAAGATTTGACTCTACTTTTTAAAATGTCCAATGACGTAAGTATTTTCATTACTGTTGTTGTCAGTGCATGTCACTACTGATTCATCACTCTTAAGAATCGGGCAGCAATTGGGTTTAGCTTCTGAATTTTAAAAATTAAATACAAAACTTATTTTGCACAGTTGTTGCTATTAAATATAAATACTTAGCTTGAAAAATGCTTTTTGTTGTACTGGTTGTAGTCCAGACTTTTTCTGTTATTAAGGAATACAACTGGTTGGGGTTTTATTTCATTATATAACCTATTCAATCTAAACCTTTTAAGTAGTAAATTTTGATCTATATAACATTGTGTAACTTTGTTAAGAGAATTTGAAGATCATCGTGGTGAAAAGTACACAGATCAGCGGCTCCTGGTCATGTTTAGCCTGTTACGAAACTTAACGAAACTGGCCATCACTGTCTTCTCTGCGGCATTTTGATACAAAGCACATCTCGATCTATTTCCAATAGACAGGGATTTGGTTAGGCTTTTTTTTTTTTTTTTTTTTAGAAATACCAAATGAAGACTCTGTAACCATTTTCTTCACTGAAGGCTGACTCTAAGATTGCGGTTGCCTTCTCGGGCCTGTACTAAATCAGTGGGACCTGACAGCGATAGCTGGCGCTGGAAATGCGGCAGCAATAATGTTCAGTCAGTAGTTAAACCTTACTGTTGGCTGACAGTTTTTTGCAACAATTGTCTATTGGTTTGTGTGTCTTACAAGTTGAGTTATAATTTAGTTGTATTTCTTGCGTAAGTCTGTTCTGGTTTCACATTGCTATTTAATTTTTTCCCCAAGTCCATATATAGTTTTCTGACATAGGAGACTACCATGTTTTTATAAAAGAACTCACTGAATTTAATTATTGGTTAAAATTATCTGGTTATATACAGTGTTTAAAACCTGAAGTTTGGCAAGGGGCTCATGTTATTTAGCAAGGTACAGAAAGTAGATTTTTCAATTATGATTTGCTTAGAGCTGTGTTCCTAATTATTGTTTGCTCGTAACGGAGAGGTGGAACTACAGTCAGGATTGATTTTACACTGCAAACAGCTAAAAATTGTAATCTAACCGAGAAGCAACAAATGATGTGGAGTTTAGAATGAAAGACAACTATGGAAGAACACAGTATTAATTTTAAAAGTATAGTTAGGTGTTTTCAGGTTCCTCAGTGTCTTTTGTAGATGGTACTATTTATTCCAATACTATTGGAGTATTACTGATGTATCACTAACCCCTACTGAGGTGATGATTTGTTTGTCGTTGTCAGTTTAGCATAGTAACTGTGATAGACAGTTGCTTGCAGAAAGAACATTACATGAAATTCTGTCCGCCTTGGTGTGATGGTGGATATCTAGAAGGCCTTTAATCCAGCTGGTTAAATCTCCACCATTGTAAATAAAACTGATAGCTCAGCGGAGATACATAGTCTCTCTCTACCACACAGAAGGAGCAAGTGGAAGGAGGTGAAAGTGTAGAGCTGTCTGTTGCATTCACGTTATTTTCAGCAAAATAGTTACCTTGGTGCATGGGGAGGTATGTGTGGTGCCAAATGTAGATACGGTAGTTTGTGCCTTTCTTAGAGCAGCAGGGAGATCTGGGACAGAAATGCCAATGTGCAGATCGATAAAGATACTCCAGGTGCCAGGCATTTTTTCTTAGTCTGGGTAGATGATTCAGTTACCCTTAATGAACTGACCTTCTTATGTAACGCTGTGATCCTTTTGTAATGTAGGTGAGAAGGCTGAGGAGAAGTTCAAGACATTAAAAAATGAAGGGAATGATTTTGTAAAAAAGGGAAAATATGAAGAAGCTGTAAATAAATATAGTGAATGCATGAAGTTAAATACGGAGGAATGTACGATCTACACTAACAGGTAAAGTTCCAAAATCTAACCCCGCTCTGTGGGATAACAGTAGTTATTTTCTCACCGCAAGTAGAGGTTTTGCGTCCCTTCAGGCATTTCTGTAAAAAAAAAGGATTTTTTTTTTTTTCCCCACTTAATGAATGTTTCTAATAACAAAATTGATTTTTTGTTAAACTGCATTATTTTTTTTCCAAGGAGAGCAAGTATTAATGTCACTGCTATATACCTTAAAATCTTTATATAAATAGAGTAAGCAATACTAGAAGTTATCCTTAGAATAGCATTTTGCAGCAATTTTTGAGAGTACTAGTGTGATTTTAATTAAAACTAATGCATAGTAGCAGTATCTCAAATATGAAGAGTAATAGTTCAGAGAAAATAGATGTTTTAAGAAAACAGAAATAGGAACATGGTCATACAACAGCATTATTTTAAAGATTGACCTAATTCTGCAGCATAATTCTTTATGCTGTAATCTTATCAGCTTTCACAAACTAAGAAGGATTTGATTAGGCCAGTACTTGAATAGGAGGCTTCCAAGTAGTAATTAAGTACAGAAAACAGTATTGCTTACATAATCAAGAGCACTTTTTTACCCAGAACATCTGTATAAAATCCATGCTATATCCACCACGGTACGATCGTATTATACTAACATAGGCTCCGATTTTAAAATACTTACATAGCAGCTTGACTTCAAGCACTAGTCGTACTTGACTTTTATTGCAGGAAGTGGCCCTCTCTAAATCCATCCAGTGATGTTATTAATACTTCCAGGTTTTGATATACTTTAAAAAATATGCATTGAGACTGAATTGTGTGACATATTGTAATGAACATTTGTGAGTCAGATACTGTTGGCGCTACAGCACTGTAGAACTTACTTATATTGCAGTGTATTCTGTTTTTCTGTGTTAGAGCTCTCTGTTACTTGAAACTGTATAAATATGAAGAGGCTAAGCAGGATTGTGATCATGTTCTTCAGATAGAAGATTCTAATATTAAAGCTTTTTATAGAAGAGCACTAGCGTACAAAGGATTACAGGTGAGGAAAAAGAACATGGCAGGTATTCTTAAGCACTTCTAAACTCGCTTATCCTCTTCAAAGGCAATCAGGTAGATGCAGTCGATGGGTGAATACAAAGTATGCAGTGCTGCTGATTTATTACTTTGTAGAGCATTAGGCATACATAAACTATTATATAAATATTTTTGAAACATAAAAACCTGCATATTGACTTGTAATAATTTGAGAAAATACAAGAATATTGGAATAAATGAAGTTTCACTGGAGATCAGTTAAGCAAGTTTCAAGCCTGTTCTAATATTCTTCTAGGTATCCATGAAGAATTGCTATATCTTTGCTGATGACAAATGGATTCTTTCTAAGTCTGTCTTTAGCTGTCCAAACTAAAATCTCAAGCTGTGTCTTTTGGCATCTGCTCATATTTGAATGCTTTTCATATTAAACTAGGAGTTTAATTATCTTCATTCGCTCTGTCTTCCTTCTTCAAACTGGGGACTCAACCTTTTCTTTGCCATCTACACAGTGTTGTTATTGTCTGTACTGTGCTTATCTTACCATTTTTTGAGTATCCTTTTACCCGATCTTCATAAATGCAGACTTACATTGCTCATATCCATCCTGAATGTGACTGCAAATCTCATGTTCCATCACTTGAACCGTGTTGTTCCTTTTGTCCATCCCTCTGATGGGTTCTCCTTCTTCAGTGATGTTAATTAGCCTCTATACTTCATAAATGTTCTTTCATAGCAATCCTTACTGTACCTGTCAGCTCTTACCTGCTATTGAATTGTCAGCTTTTCACTTCTGTTGGCTCATAATGACAGCTGTCATCATCTACTTTATTAAATTTTACAAGTGTCTTTAAACAAGTCTTAAGTGTTTTTCTGCCATGTTGCTCTTTATAACTGGAGGTGATCACTCGAGGCATCCACCAAGTTCCAGCAGTGTCCATCGAATGAATGTTTACCTCAGACCTCCATTATGTTTGATGCTTTAACAAAAAATTGCCTGATTGTCTCTCGGCTTACAGATCACCTGAGGACAACCTGTTTGTGCTTCGCAGTGTACTAGCCCATGTTATAATTCCAAACGCAAGTTGTAGGAACCATGGTATCTTTTGTTTGTGATAAATTTGTTCCTCTGTTACAATAGCTATGAAACTCTGAAAGTTGGCTTTGATTAATTTTCAAAGAAGGTGAAAAGTCTTAATATGGTATAAAATCTTTTCTGTAACTGTACCAAGGTATCTGGTATTAATAATCTGTAACATTATGTTGTTGAAGTTGATAAAAAATTAGTATAAATATAAGCAAAGGTATATAGCGATACTACCAGTCAAAAAAAAAGGAATTGCACACTAGGGGAGAATTTCAAGAATGGGAGAAATAACTTCTACTTTTTGGAATATCCTAGGGAAAAAAAAGTGCTATTTTTATATTATTGAGGACAACCTGAAACATACCATTCATGGATTCCTTCGGTCTGAGCTCGGGACTTCTAAAATGTTTTGTTGTGGTTGGATTTAATGCCTTCATTATTGCTAATTCCAGGGATTTTAGTGATTCATAAAATCAGAGAAAGCAACAAAAGTGATTTCAGGTTGACAAATGACTCTGTAATGAAAAATTTTAAGAGGTAAAAGCATGTAGTTTGGCAAAGACCTAAGCTGTTATTTGCATATAAATAGCCAGATATTTAACCACAAAAAGCTGCAGTGGAATTTAATGTAGTAAATGAGGAAGGGGAGTTTTATAGATGTACTGAGATGTAGTTAAAGGAAGGTCAGGAAAAAATTATACTTGTGTGATGAATTAGGCCTGTAACATAGGACACGGGACCCTGGACTGCATCTCCTACAGCGGATAGTCCAGTCTCTTGCTTTGCCTACAGCTATCTTGTATCATTTTTCTTGAGAAGTCTGGCAGGCTTCAGTTTTAAGTCCAGGAGTGTTGGTTGTTTGCTGACCCTTGTGATTGTTTTCAGAAGTCTGTTCCAGAAACTAATTTCTCTGTAGTTGTGAATCTTCACATCTGTAATTCAAATGGTTTAGCTTAATTAGTAGCTGTTTCCTGATGAAGACAATCTGCCCCCTTTCTGCATTAATTTGCTAAGGCTAAATAATTCTAGTTCTCTTACTCTTCTTTCATGATACAGCAGACTTCAGTTCGCTTACAGACTTGCTGCAGTGTCTCTGCACCTTGAATGCTGGTCATCAGTGCTGAACAAAATATTCCGTGTAGGAAAGACAGTATGAGTGACTTGTACAGTAGTGCTTTTATTACAGTTGAGGTGCTGAGGAAATACCTCAGCTGGTACATGAGGATTTTTTTCTTGATAATATGAGTAACCTTATGATACTGCGTGGGAAAAGAAGAAGTATTAAGTCCATCACACAAATAAGTTATCTTGATCTTTTACTGTCTGCATAGTCTTTTACTGCTACATTTCATCCTTATTTTTGATATTCCAGCCCTCAAAGTGTCTTGATTTTTCTGTGTGATGTTCCAGTCTTCCTCAGAATTGATGCTATTAACTTCATCTCTCCAGATAATTTAGTCTAAAAAAATTGTAATTCCTAATGTCAAAATGTGAAGTAAAAATATTAAGCAAATGACAAGACTGATTATTGAGGAACTGTGTCCTAATGCCATTGTATCACTGTGTTTGTCCTTCTAATCATGTTTATCCCAGAATTCATAACATAATCACAATCTTCTCAAGTATTACCAAAAATTTCACTTCTCAAACTGTTGGATTGAAGCCCAGGAAGATAAGGTATATTTTTAATCTGAGCTTAATTTAACTCTCTTTTATTGGTAAAGCAAGTACACAAACTGTTGGTGGACTCACATTATATTAATCTTGAAGAACTGTTACACTGTAAGCAATCACAGTTAAAAGCAGTAATCTTCAATAATCTATTCCCTGATACAGAGAATGTTTCTCAGAATAAATGATTTCATATTACAGTTCTAATACAGAAGTATTTAGTCACAAAACACTAACTCATACTCATCCTCAGTTTCCTTTTTTTCCCTCTAATGAAATGATACTGTCTGTATTTAGATTATTTTTCTCTACTTAACATCAAGATCCTAGCATTTTTATTTTTCTTTATTGTAAAGGACATATGGTAGTTCAAATTTATTTTTCTAGTGGTGTGCTTACAGAAATTATTTTCCCTTCTATTTACAGAATTATCAAGCCAGTGTTGATGATTTCAGCAGAGTACTTCTAATAGATCCAAATGTTGTTGAAGCAAAAAAGGAATTAGAGGAGGTAACCCAGCTGCTTAACCTTGACAGCAGTGCTGTAGCTAGCAGTCAACAAAAGCAAAGGAAGAAAATAACCATACAAGAGGTATTACCTGTTCATTTTTAAATGCAGGCAGTACAGAAGCCACACATTTGAAGAGATTAATATTAAAGCTTTTGTTTTGTACATCTTAGCTCTACATTTTTGGGGCATGGGGTTTTATTTTTCATGTTATTTTAAGGGCATATTGAAGGATTCTTGCATATGATGTGTTCAGTTTCCATTACATTCTATAGTAAAGTTTGAACTGCTTTGAAGTGTATTGAGAACCACAGCAGAAGTGGAAAAAAGTACATTTAGATGGCACTAAACTTGAGGGTATGCTCCTTGTAAACAAAAACTGCTTAGATTTTGAAATACCTGTTTTTCGGAATATGGCTGTCAAATAGCAGTGTTGGCTTTGAAGTCTGTGCTCCTCGGGAAGCCTCTGGGGCTGTGCTGGCAAAGGCTGTTCTTGTGCTAGTGGTAAAGGCACTGGTCTGAGGAATGAAGTCCTGCCTTAAGGAGCAAGAGTATGGGTAGTATCTGTAGGATCTTATAAAAGAAATACATGATGTAATGCTATGTTCTGGGTCAAAGTGTTAGCCTTGCAGAGTTCTGAGTAGAATTAGGCAAAGGAAGGATTTTCTCAGTCGTCTGGCATTTTTGGATTGTAGCTTTGCTGGTCCTGTAAAAGTGGGATTTTTTCCCTTTTCATTTTAAAATACATAGTTACCAGTCTGTACAATGATACTGGAAATTGATAATGTAATTTCAAAATGGTGATATAATGGAAACTGCAGTTATTAATACAGAAACAACTTGCTTTATTGAAACACTTCACATTGTCACGAGTTCATGGGATTTTATGTAACTAGTGTAAGCCGGGTGTAGTGTTAGTTAAGCTCTGAGTTATGACAAACAAAGGAACCTGGAGAGTGTTTAGAGGAGGTTTGGGAAGTGACTGCATTGTTCAGAGACAAGCTAACTACATTACTGGCAGTGGTAATTTTTCCAGGGGTGGGGCAGGCAGCGTTTATGTTTGCTATCGTAATTACAGCTGCCCCCTTAGAGAGCCTTCCCCGTCTTACCTGTTGCAGTACAAGGTAGTCCTATGAAAACAGACTGCAAAGAAAACCAAGTAAAATTTGATTAGAAACTGGGATTTATCATCATTATTCCTTTTTAATCAAGCTATAATTATATATAAGAAAGTCAAGATTTCTCTCTTGATAGTAAGGATTGTTGAACAAAATAGAAACAAATGTCTGTAAGTCCAATGCAGTATTTTCCAAAAATGACTAATCTAGCTCACAGCGCAACACTGTACTATGCAGTACAGTATCTTCAGACTTTCTGAAAACCTTGGGATCTGTTGAAGAAACTGCATTCAATGAGAGTTTAGTCAGTTTAAACTAATTCTGCAACTCTTGATAGCTTGAAATGGATTTTAGCAAATTTAAATTTTTAATTTTAGCAAATTTAGCAACCCATGGTTGATTTCCTAGTGACTGATTCATGAAACTTGGTACAGGCTGCAAACTCTGGAGAAGTTAAGTGGGAATTCAAACAGACCATGCTGAGCTTTCTGCCTTGCTCAGCGAGACTGCGAACAGCAACCTGCTGCAGCTGCCATGTACCCTGCTATTCTGAAGGCCCAGCAGTGAAATGAAGCATGGGTATCTGGTGACTGAACTTCAGTTCTGCTTGTCTTCTGCACCTTCGCATTTAATATGTGTGTACAGCCCCCCTCCTTAGCTTTCTCCCAGTGGTCTTCAATTGTCTTTCTACAGCAGAGTGCCAAGCAGTGAAAGGAAATGCAAAATACACACTTTTCACTACAAACCTTTAAAGATGAATTAGAGAGGTGCTGTTCTGGGGGGAAGTAGACATAAAGGAACAGAGATGCCTTTGTGTTACGAAGAGTGAAGCGCTAACTTTAATTTAGTGGCGCTATTGATGAATATATGCATATGGTTTACGAACCTTCAGGTTATCCATATTAAAATGATCTGTTGCCATTTTCTTTGTGCAGGTGACTGAATCTGATGAAGAGGAGGAGAGACAGTTTGCTACATCAGATGTTGTGTCTGATCATGTTACTTCTAAAGAAGTGGTTCAAAAGAGTGTGCCACTGAAGACCTCTGAAAAACTGCATATTTCTGAACCATCTAATGCTTATGACTTTGGTCAGATTTTAAATGCAGTGAATACCAATAAGGATAAAGCTGCGTGTGCAGATCTTTTAACAATTACTGATCCAAAAAAATTGCCAGTGCTGCTAAGTAACAAGCTTGAAGGAGAAATCTTTTTTATTTTTATCCAGTCATTGGAATATTATGTAGTTGGAAAAGATCCTGGCCTTGTATATCAGCACCTTTTCTACTTGAGCAAAGCGGAAAGATTTAAGGTAAGAACCTGGATTGAATGTGTACTTAAGCTGAACAGAAGCCTGAAGGAAATTTTCTTATCTTAAAAGGAAACGATACACTGATTTTGTATCTCTGTCAAATACTATAATTTCCAGTCAACCTGTGCTAATTATAAAATAATCTGTTTTTTCAGGTGGTGCTGGCCCTTCTTAGCAAAAATGAAAAAGAACAGGTTCAGCAACTGTTTGACTTACTTTCAGAAAAACAGAATCATGAGTACTCTTTGGAAGATCTGGAGAGGCTTAAAAAGGTTTATGAACTTTAAGAAGTTAAAATTTATTGGCCTCATGCATATAGTTCACGTTTATAAGATGGATGTATGAACTCTGCAGACTTGCGTGGGTTGAAATGGGTATTTACCAAAATATTGGAATTCTGTTTTGTTTTGACAGCATATGCACATTTGAAACTTGCTGCTCTTTTTTTTTCTTGTAGTTGTATACATTTTTAATCTCTAGAATTTAATGCATGTCTTTGTGTTCAGTAACAGAGTTCATGTTATTTGGCATACTGATTTTATTTAGATTGTGTTAATTATATATATTAAAATATATTTTACATTATATATATAATTTGGAATATCTTGATGGTACAATGGGTAACGTACAGTTTTAGTCATCCCTTGTTATATGATTTTGTGAGTTGTATGTTCATGGGATAAAGAAATATCTTCGAGATAAACAGGCCAGTTAGCAATAGCTTTGCAAAAATGAATTTACAAAAAGTATTAACATTTTTCAGATAAACTACTACAGACCATCTGTTTCTTCACTCCCTGGTCTATACAAAAAAGATGTAAGTATTTTTGGTGCAGTACAGCTTAGCAGCAAAGGTGAATGAATAATGTATTAGCTTGTCATGGAACACTTTGAAAATAATTAATTATTAAATAAATGGGTGTGTTTTTAAAGTGATTAACAAGCGAGTAATTTTTAGTGCACAGAGAATTATTTTTATTCTATGTGTGGGGAGGGACCGCTGGTTTGCATGGCTTTTGAAGTGAGAGTGGTAAGAAGAAGTGGCTGCACTTAGCAATAAAAATATTTAACTCTGAGTTTTGTAAGCAGATTATTTAAAACACCAGCTATTTCTGCTTACAGACATTCATAAAGCTAAAAGTAAAACCATTTTGTTGACCAGTATATATTTTTTTTTTAAATTTCAGGCAGTACTTATGTTTTAATATTTGATTCTGACAAAGCTCAGAATGAGCTTACATTTTTCAAATACCCCAATGCCTTCTTTGCACATGTAGTGTATATCAAACTCAGTAGCACTGCAGAAATATCATTAAGAATGTTGTTCTAGTGAAAATTTTTCTCAGGTGTCTGTTAATTAAAAAAATAAACTTTTTTTCTTAAAAAGTATGATTATGGATTCTCTTTTCTGGTTCTACACTCGTTAGGCTTATAGATCTGACATGTGCATTATGAGTTTTATCTTGAAGTAGGGTGCCAGGAATGAGGCTTTTAATTCCTAAAGCACTGTCAGTACAACTGATGGTTTTTCTTTTTAAATGTCCTCTTTTTACAAGATTGTCATGTGTTCAAGAGAGATCTGTAGCTCATCTAACCTACGCATCACCAGTTGTACTTCACCAACAAAGTGCCAATTTCATTCTTCAGTCACAGTGGCAAGGTATTCACATTCACCAATTTGTGTGTTAGTGACTTCCATCTTTTTATTTTTTCCACTGTAGTTCAGTATTTTCAGAGAATGTTTATTGTATGTGTGCAGCTTAGTGACATGGTTTAGAAAACTTCATTGATTTTCATTTAGAAGAGTTCAGAGTGGTTTTAATAACAATAAGAAGTTGGAGGATTGTATTAATAATACATGGATTAGGAAAAAGTTACTTTGCTAAAAGAAAGCATAAAAACCACCTATGTAATTTTAGAACAGTCCCACTTGCTTGAAAACTCTAGTTGAGTAAGGGCCAATGTCAAAAGCCACCGCATCACAAAAGCTTTTGATAAAGTTAAATCTTTCTCTGTGCCACCAAAACTGCCAAGTATTAAAAACTCTTCAGAGATCTTCTGAGAAGCAGTCTTGACTGCTGAAGTTTGTATCTCATTGGTATAGTTTGTTTTCACACTGAAGACAAAAATCAGAATCTTTGCAGTAGTAAATCATAATAAAAATATAATTTAGTAAATATAGGAGACAGACATTATAAAGACAAAAAGGCTTCAGAAGATGGGATTTTTTTTTTAAATTTAGTGTTCTTGACAAATCCTTTATCCATGGGGAAATAGACAAATGAGTTTTCCTAGATAGGTATAGTGTCACAGTTAATTTTAGGACAGTTCTAATCAATCCCTAGCGATTAAACTAGAAACCTAAAAGTGATGCAGTAGTCTAGGAAGATACCTTTTCTGATAGTATCTTCCACCTTGAATGTCAGCTGAAACAGAGCTGTTCTGGTTTTGTTTAGTGAGGAGGGGCTACGGTGGCAGCTTCTGCTAGAAGTTGTTTCCCCTTTGTCCAGTGGACTCGGCCGGGCCTAGGGCGGACCCGCCTGCTGGCCAGGGCCAAGCCAATTGGTAGCAGAATGTTCCATGATAACACCTCTGTGATAATGTATTTAAGAAGGGAAAACAGGAAAAAAAAAAAAAGGGGGAGAAGATGTGAAGCAGCTGAGCAAGGGCAGAGAGGGGGAGGCACAGGCCTTGTGGGCCTTGCAGGCCTCACCTTCTGGCCTCCTGCTGGGTGGCCAACTGGGCCCAACTCGGCCCTGCCCAGCTGCAAGGAGTGGAGAGGAGATGAGATGTGAATGAGATGTAAAAAGGATCCTGAGAGGCGTCTGCCAGCCTGTTGTGAAGAATTTTTCTTGTGAGAGGAATGGCTGCAGACGCCAAGGTCAGTGAAGAAGGAGGAGGAGGAGCAATGCTGCTTCTGGCCAAGATTCCGCTGCAGCCTATGGTGATCACCATGGTGGAGCAGGTTGTCCCCCTGCAGCCCATGGAGGTCCATGGAGGAGCAGAGATCCACCTGCAGCCTGTGGGAGGACCCCACGCCAGGGCAGGTGGATGCCTGAAGGCGGCTGTGGCCTGTGAGGGCCTGTGCTGGGGCAGCTGTTCTGGAGGGACTGCACTCTGTGGAAGAGATGACCCATGCCAGAGCAGTTTCACGAGGGACTGTGGCGTATGGGTGGGACCCCACTGGAGCAGGGGAGGAATGTGACGAGTTCTTCCCCCGACTATGACACAGTGGTGTAAAACATCGTGTAATGAACTGACCACAACTCCATTCCCTCTATCGCCCTGTGTTGCTGGGGGAGAGGAAGGGGGATGGTGGTAGAGATAATGTTAAGCCCGGGAAGAGGGAGGGGTGAGGGGAGATTATATTGTTCCCTGTCTCGTTCTCCTGCTAGTTTTAGAAATAGATAAATAGTTTTCCCCAAGTCGAGTCTGTTTACCGTAACGTACTGTAATGTAAAGTTACCATAAGGGTAACTTTAAAGATTTCCCCCGTCCTTATCTCAAACTTTGAGCTGTTTTTCTTGTATCATCTCCCCCTCTTCTCTCAGAGGGTGGGGGGAGTGAGAGAGAGACTGCGTAGTCTGGTCCCAGTCGGGGCTGAACTACAACAAGAGCTTAGCTCAGTTTGAGGTAAAAATGACAGAGATGCGCAGAGCAGGAAGCTAAAATTACCCCTTGTGAAGAAGTTCTAAATGGAGAACTGCAGCCATATTTTCAAGCGAACCTGTTACCCGGCTGGCAGGAGGGAGCCAGCACCACCTGCAATTAGAGATTTGTGCCCATGTGTGTCAGATGCAGTGAGTATGTCTGTGTTTAGTTGGCAGTGATAAGAGGGCAGGTTTGTCTAGAAAGCTTAAACTCAGCCCTAACGAAATAATTTGGCAACAAATGGGTTTTCACTTTCCCTGTGCCTGAGTGGTCCCTTTAGTTTAAGGCAGACCATAAGGTTTGGCTGGTTGAGTATTTAGATGCACCACCCACCCCCACAACCCTCTCCAAACACTCTTTAGTAGCGAGCCCCTCTAGTAGAGCTTGACGCTGGTCTCAAACAATATTCCAGTATATTCCCAGCCCTTGTTCTTCAACTTTTTTTAAGCTCATTCCAGTCCATGATCCCAAAGGGAGAAGACACTTCTTGAAGTCTTGCATTCCTGAAACTGCTGCTAGACCGGGCACATGCTCCCAGCAGTTCTCCCAGCTGCACGACGGGAGACGGACAAATTTCCTCCAGCACCTTATTGTGCACCTCGTTCTGAAGCAGAAGCCACTGAACAGTAATTGATGCAGTGATTGTGATTGTCGTGCACTACAGGTAGCAGGCCCCTAAAGTTACAGGCACTAAATCTTTACAACATCTATTCTTTAAGTATTGGGTCAGCTGTATTCTCTGCAGAGCTCTTCTGTCTGACGGTCCTCACACCTGTCTCAACTAGCAACTTTTGGCCTCAGCCAAAGAAATATTTTTAAGTACAAGGGAATAAAGAAGAAACTGAAACGTTTATTGTTTTAATAGCTGAAAGAGGAAGTCAAACGCATATTTCTTAAAAAAAAACAGTTAGCAACTCAAATGTGAGAAAAATGGCCCAGGAAGCTTAGCAAAAAAAAAAAAAAAATGGAAGAAGTTTGACACACGAGCAGCTCAGTGT